>JBAMJV010005003.1:0-55202 GCA_037951105.1 Echinarachnius parma
AAGCATTTAGGACAAGAGAATGTAATTTGTCTTTTTGATATGTAGCAGACTTGAACCATTTCTTGTTTAGACAAAGCTTTTGTTTAATAAGCATTGTGAAAGACAACAATGTTTACATTATTGAAGTTTCCGCAATACTGAATTTTGTGGATCACTTACAATTGTGAATACAATAAGGTGAATGAAAAAGTAGAAACAGTATGCCTTTACATAATTATTTCATGCCTCTTATTATGATGACCAAAGCATAGGCGCCGGAAGAGGGGAGGGGGGGGGGGGGCAGGGGGCGGCCGCCCCCCCCAATCCAAAAAGTGTGGGGGGGGGGGGGGGCAAAACGCGTTTTTGCCCCCCCAAAAAGCCCCCCCCCCCCCCAACAACAAAAAAGAAAAGAAAAGAAAGAAAGAAAGAAAGAAAGAAAAAGGAAAAGAAAAAAATTTATTTATCAGCCAATACTAATCTTGTTAATTCTAACGTTTAAAATACATCCATTTAACTTTTTCGCTGCGCGCTTTGCGCGCAAACAAATTATCTCAGTTTGTTGTGTAACTTGCGTATGGGGTACGTCTGGGGTGGATTTTTCAGTACCGGTCCAAGTAGTTCCGGGGTAGGCTGTTATTGCTCTGGCTGTTTGTGTGACGTGCACCAAATTGCACCATTTCAAGTATATGAATGAAAAATCTTCCCCGTGGGAGGGAGATACCCCCTCCCAAACCCTCCCCCTCTGGCTCTGCCCCAACCCTCGGTCGCTTCGCTCCCTCGGGACTCATTTTTGGCTGTAAGCTTTGATGTTGGATCATACAAATGTGTCATATGGTTTATGTTTTTATGCACAAAATTGCACCATTTCAAGTTTATAAATGCACAATCTTCCCCGTGGGAGGGGGATACCCCCTCCCAAACCCTCCCCCTCTGGCTCTGCCCCAACCCTCGGTCGCTTCGCTCCCTCGGGACTCATTTTTGGCTGTAAGCTTTGATGTTGGATCATACAAATGTGTCATATGGTTTATGTTTTTATGCACAAAATTGCACCATTTCAAGTTTATAAATGCACAATCTTCCCCGTGGGAGGGGGATACCCCCTCCCAAACCCTCCCCCTCTGGCTCTGCCCCAACCCTCGGTCGCTTCGCTCCCTCGGGACTCATTTTTGGCTGTAAGCTTTGATGTTGGATCATACAAATGTGTCATATGGTTTATGTTTTTATGCACAAAATTGCACCATTTCAAGTTTATAAATGCACAATCTTCCCCGTGGGAGGGGGATACCCCCTCCCAAACCTTCCCCCTCTGGCTCTGCCCCAGCTCTCGGTCGCTTCGCTCCCTCGGGACTCATTTTTGGTTGTAAGCTATGTTGTTGGATCATGTTTTTATGCACCAGATTGCACAATTTCAAGTCAAAAAATGCAAAAGCTCCCTACCGTGGGAGGGGGGACTCCGCTCAATCACTTCGCTCCCTCGGGCTTGGTCGCTTTATCCTCGCAATGTCTCACTCTCACCTCTGGCTCAAAGTTGGCAACTCTGTGAGTGGGGTTGGGCATGAGCCCCTAAACGCATAAATCGTGAGCCCCCTTAGGGTTTTGCCCCCCCCCCCAATCCAAAACTGCTTCCGGCGCGCCTGGACCAAAGATGAACCACGGTGTACACTTCTAATTCAATAAAGCAACATTCATGATGTTATGTGAGGAATGTGTCATACTATTATTTGTTTAACCTGTTTAAATATGGCCGAAAAACTTTTGCTGATGAACGAATGATGATAGCCCAAGTATCTATTATTTTAATGTGTGTGTGATCTTTGTGTTGGGGTAGACAAGTATGTTTGTGTGTGCCTGTTTGTTTCTGCATAATGGAGCAGTCACACGATGCTTGCGAGTCCACTGGCGTAAATCTGTCCGGAAAACACAATGCATTGGGGGGTCGAGCAATTGTTCACAAACGGTTTGTGAACAATTGCTCGACCCCCCAATGCATTGTGCTTTCCGAACAGATTTACGCCAGTGCTTGCGACGACCTGCAACAAGACAATAGAACTTATGAAGGGCCGATGATGTTCGAAATAACTAGACGTTACATCAGAATGCAAATATCGCAATTAATTCGGTATTATTCCCAATTATAGCCATAAATAGGTTGTATGCACTGGCGTAAATCTGTTCGGAAAGCACAATGCATTGGGGGGTCGAGCAATTGTTCACAAACCGGAACAATTGCTCGACCCCCCAATGCATTGTGTTTTCCGGACAGATTTTACGCCAGTGGTTGTATGTATTACATTTAGGCTAAAGTAAACCTAACATGTTATTAAGCATCATAAGCCTGCTTTTGGGTTGTCGATCGAACAATAGCACGACTGGTCACGAGGAACGCATGCGCCGTGTGTTCTCTTGCGACGGCAGGTTCCCCGTCGCAAGGTTTTTGAACATCAAAAGGTCGGTTCAAAATCCGTTGCGATCAAAACAATAGAAGAGAGAGAGAAAGAGCATGCGGTTATTGCGGTGATTGTGGTTTATTGCGGTGGCTTCATCTCACCCTATTGACCTATTGAAATTGCATCCATGGCAAATATTCATGGTTTGTAGACAATACTTAATCCTGAATACTTCAGGCAAGTCTTGTCGCATGCGGTGATTGCGGTTGACCTATTGAAATCGTATCCATGTCAACGATGCATGGTTTGGTAGACAATGATTTATCCTGAATACTCCAGGCAAGCCTCCAGATATTTCTGCTTTTCATCAAAAGTTATTTATTCTCATTACACACCTACACACCCTCATCATTGAAAGGGAGGTATTCAACCGACAGGTTTGTATTGTCATGATTGGGATCGGCCTCCACATGACAGCGAAGGGGGGGGGGGGGGGGGGGGTCTCGGCTCTTGCGCTTTTGGGCCCAAATAACAGTTGTTATTTTTGTTGTTTTTCTAACTTGTTTACCGCGGTAATTTATATTTGGACCATTTTGGGTTCTTTGTATGAGCTAAAAGCCAAAGCTTGCACGCCGACCCCCGTCCTTTGTTTATATTTTGCAACATTTTTCTGTGTTATGGCTCCATACTAAGCATACTCAGGTTAATTTCATATAAGCTTGGTGCACCAATATGGTTGCCCACCGCTAGTATGCTCCCCGGGGAGTAGATGATGTGTACAAGGTAATTGTTAAATGCGCGGGTCTGACGCTTAGAGGCTATTAGGCGCGATATAAATACGAACTACTAAATATTATTAATTATTATTAAATATTATTGTTATTATTATCATTATTACTATTATAATTATTATTATTATTAGTAGTAGTAGTAGTAATAATAGTAGTAGTATAATTATTCCATAATTTGTGCATCATATACACCATATCAATATAAGAGCAGAGAGGTATTAACGCTCATCCTTGAAATGCGAAACATTTTGTGAGTGTTTATATTGTATAGCTGCAGTGAGTTTGTACAACGCGGTAATTTATTACAGACTTTGACACTTTCCGCCTTTCATACGCCCACGTGACCAATCGCAAGCTGTTGCAGGTCGTCGCAAATCCCGTCTGACTGCTCCATTACGGATGATGGGTGTGTTTGTGTATGTATGAGTGTGTTAATGATGGAGTGGTCACACGACACTTGCGACGACCTGCAACAGCATGCAACAATAGAACTTATGAAGGGCCGATCATGTTCGAAATAGCTAGACGTTACAACAGAATGCAAATATCGCAATAAAATCGGTCGAATTCCCAATTATAGCCATAAATAGGTTTTTGTGTATTACATTTCGGCTACAATAAACCTTACATGTGATTTATCGTGCTTAATAAGCATTATAAGCCCGGTTTTGGGTTGTTGATCAAACAATAGCACGTCACGTGGAACGCATGCGCCGTGTGTTCTCTTGCGACGGCAGGTTCCCATCGCAAGTCCCGTCGCAAGGTTTTAAACATCAACAAATCGTTTTCAAAATCCGTTGCGATCAAAACAATAGTAGAGAGAGAGAGAGCATGCGGTGATTGCGGTGGCTGCAGCTCACCCTATTGTCCTATTGAAATTGTATCCATGGCAAATATTCATGGTTTGGTAGACAATACTTAATCCTGAATACTTCAGGCAAGTCTCATCGCATGCGGTAATTGCGGACCCCGTTTACAGTGCAGGGCCGGGCCGCGAATTTTTAAACCGTAGGATGGCAACTGGAGATTGATGAATTATTCATAAGCAGCGATGTAGGTCAAGGGCTACTCATGAATATTCATTACTTGGATTAGGGTTTGGATGAATCTGAGGATTATAATTACAACGAGACCCTTCTGACCATCGGCAAGTTGCGTGGCCTAATGGTCATGCTGTAGACTTCAGTTCAACACTTCTTGATAACATGGGTTCGAATCCTCTGTTCTTCTTTTCTTTTGCCATAATAAGTGTTGAGTAGCGGTTTATTTAGTAAATGTATCATGCACAGTTTTCACTAAGGTCTGAAAACTGTGCCAACATCACTGCGCATGCTCATTGCTTATCTCCACTTGCCATCCTACGGTTTAAAAATTCGCGGCCGGGCCGAGGCCGCGGCTCGGCCCGGCCTAAATTGCGGTACTCGGCCCCCCAATTTTGTGCGTTTACAGTTGTGGGCTCGGCCCGGCCGCCCTTTCAATATTTTGTCCTAGTGGCGCTCTGCATGTAAACAAACGATTATTTTGGGGGCGTGCCGGGGTCACAGAACAAGGCGCGTTATTTGCAATGAATTGTTTTCCCAATTTGGCACCGCATTTGGCCCTGCATGCGTTTACAGTGAGAAAAAGCGGGGCCGAGCCACGGCTCGGCCGCGGCCGAGACAACCTCCAGAGCGGGGGCCAAATGCGCGGCCACTTTTGGCCCCGCATTTGGCCTTTTGAGCGTTTACAAGTGAAAAAAAAGGCCGGGCCGAGCCGCGGCTCGGCCGGCCTTTTTTTCACTGTAAACGGGGTCCTATTGAAATTGTATCCATGGCAACGATGCATTGTTTGGTAGACAATGATTTATCCTGAATAGAGGCAAGCCTCTAGATATTTCTGTTTTTCATCAAAAGTTATTTATTCTCATTACACACCCTCACCATTGAAAGGGAGGTATTCAACCCACAGATTTGTATTGTCATGATTGGGATCGGCATCCACATGACAACGAAAGGGGGGGGGGGGGGGGGGTCTCGGCTCTTGCGCTCTTGTGCCCAAGATTCTCCTTCATGTCCCACAGTTATTATTTTTGTTGTTTTTCTACCTTGTTTACCGCGGAATATTTGGCCCATTGGGGATCTTTGTATTACTAAAAGCCAAAAGCTTGCACCACGTCCTATGTTTATATTTTGCAACATTTGTCTTTGATATGGCTCCATACTCAGGCTAATTTCATATAACTAAGCTTGGTGCACCAATAGGGTAGCCCACCGCTAGCATGCTCCTCGGGGAGTAGAGGATGTGTACAATGCGGGTCTGACGCTTAGAGGCTATTAGGCGCTATATAAATACGAACTACTATTATTATGAATTATTAGTAAATAATATTATTGTTATAATTATCAATATTACTATTATAATTATTATTATTATTATTACGAGTAGTAGTAGTAGTAGTAGTATTCCATAATTTGTGCATCAAGACCATATCAATATAAGAGCAGAGAGATATTAACGCTCATCCTTAAATTGCGGAACATTTTGTGAGTGTTTATATTGTATATCTGCAGTGAGTTTGTACAGGGCGGTGATGTATTACAGACTTTGGCAAAATCCGCCTTTCATATAGTGCACGTGACCAAATCGCAAGCTGTTGCAGGTCGTCGCAAGTCCGTGTGAACACTCCATTAGTCTTATATACTGTACACGTCTATAATATGTAAACATGTGTTAGTTTTTTGTGTGTGTGTGTGTGTGTGTGTGTGTGTGTGTGTGTGTGCATACGTGTGTGTGTGTATGTATTTGTGTGTGGGAGAAGGCAAGGTAGATGGTTAAGGGAATGCATGTTTGTATGGTTGGATGGGTGTCAGTTATTCTCAGTTACGACGTGATCAAATTACAGGAAACAATCTGAGAAAAAAATCAGGAAAATCAGGACATCGAATCAATTAGGGTATTTTAAGAAAATGTATAGGTACATATTATGTAACCGTTGGTAATCAGATATATGTCCCTAGCAACTAAAGACCAGCTGTCAATCCATAATATTCATTTTTTTAAAGAGGGAAGATTACATTTTGTATTTATATACATCTAAAACGGAGAAAAGTGCATATTTAGAGGTACATTATTTTGTGAACGTTGTGAAAGCAATTTTCCATAGCAACCAAATCTAACCATTTCTTTGTTTTTAGATGTTTTACCAGTCAATCGCTAAATTGTCAATAATGAGAACATTGCTTTCTGCTTCAAATACCTTACTGGACATACCTACGACAAAATTAGATTCTAAAGTGGTACATAGATCACCGTTGCTAGGGAGAAATATGCCCCTAGCAACCAATTTCAAAGGGATAGTTGAGTTCTGGTAAAGAGAGTACAGTTTTGGTCCAACTGGATTTTAGGAACCAAAACATGCACCATTACATTACAAACTAATAGTTATATCTCCACCGTGCTCGAAAGGGAATACAAAATTACAAACGACTAAGTAAAAAGCCTGTTATCATTCAAAAAGAGCCGTTCAAACTCAAGAGGGCACTCTCTAACAACTCAGTGGTTTCAACCATTTAAAATAAAATATTGTGCATGATGTGGTTTGTAAAAATAGTGATTAGATAGAGAGATAATCAACAACTATTAAAAAGCTTATTTTGGAATTTTTTGAAAAGAGGAAGCAATAAAAAAAAAAGTGTAACGGTTGGTTCAAAATTATCGAATATTGTCGGGCCCAACATTTATTACAAATGGTTATGTTTATGGATATTTCAGCCATTTCTGAACCGATTTTGATCAAATAAAGTTTATTCTGTCATTCAAATTGTATGCTCTTTCGAATCTGACACTCAGTTTTTCATTATCTCACAAAAAAATTTATTTGTGTAGCGCCCTCTGTACCAAAACTCAACTATCCCTTTAACTATTTCTTTGTGTTTAGCCGTTATTCCTCAACGCCCAAATTTTGCAAATGGGAACATTGCATTTTGGGTTCATATTATTTGGAACATATCTAGGACAAAATAAAGTACTTTCAGAGGTGGACTACGGAATGAAAGAATGTTGGTATTTGGCCCATGGCCTAGGGGGGGGGGGGGGGGGGGGGCGTATGTAATGGATATAATAGAATATTAGAGGCCGGTGTAGCATGCTATGGTGTACCTAAGTAGAATTAACCGAAGTTAAATGGGAGTAATATATCCGACCGTCGAGCTGGAATTTCGGTCTAACTATATCATAGTGGTACATTTGATTGATTTTGATGGCACATGATTGGGCCCTCAATAATGTGCGTGCCCCCTTCCAATCAGTCTGACTATGCACTTATTGATTTCCACTGGTCTCTAAACGGGTGATAGGTGTGTAGGGGGGGGGGGGGGGGGGGGAGGGAGGGGGGGGGGGGCTTCACATGATACGCTGGCCACGCCACTATAGCGGTTGGGCGAGGGTGCAAAATAGCCAAAGGATGCCTTTCGCTAATTATCTCCAAATTTAATGATAATGAAGTATATAATATATACAATAGTATGTTTCGTAATTAATATGGTCCGTTTTTTTGATTTGAGAAATATAAACAAAACAAAGGAAACTTGTGTATCAATCGTCGATTAAACTTTGGCTCTATCTCACGACAAAAGAAAATCTGACGAATAGAAGTGTCTAAATGAATGATAAATATTTATTACAAAATTTGCCCGAAGGGGCCTTGCAAAGTTAAACAAAATTCCAACCATCCAAATAAGATTTGGAAGTGGGTGGGTGGGTCCAGTGCCATTTTGAATAAAACAAATAATTGGAAAACCCCACCCAAAATAAAGATTTAGTGTAAAAAACTGCACTTTACTCGTCTCAATTCATAAAATGACTTTAAAAAAAGTCATTATATGATTTGAGTGTTCTGTCCATGTCGGAGATGGATTTCCAAAAAAAAAGGCCCCTAAGTAACAATAATAACTAAGTTCATGCATGCATTGTATATCAGGCTAATCTACTCCATTCTCATCAGACATATTCATGAACAGCGTTAACCTGCTCATGAAATGAAGCCCGAACCCGGAATTCGTGTGATACGAGGGTCCGACTGGGCCTACAATGACCAAGATGGCGGCGAGGGTCACGTGGGTACGGTGCTATGTCAGACAGACCCTTGGCAACCAGCATGCCCTCCTGGGACCGTCCTCGTGCAATGGGACAATGGCACCAAGGGAATGTACAGAAGCGGTCACAAGAGGGCGTATGACCTCAGGGTCACTGACACAACACCTACGGGTGACTTATGTGTTCATTATTTTCCTTTATAGAGATAATATATTTGTAAAAATATATATAAACTAGCATTATCTAATACAGATGTAAGTGGCAGTGCTATATATATAATTAAATCTCAAATCATGCATCCGCACTTCTCATTAATTTTGATTAAGGTCTCGTTGGAGGCATCAACTACGTCAATAGAGATAATATATTTTTTGAAATATATATAAACTAAGCATTATCTAATACAGATGTAAGTGCTATATAATTAAATCTCAAATCATGCATCCACACTTCTCATTAATTTTGATTAAGGTCTCGTTGGAGGCATCAACTACGAACATAATTTGTCAACTGTCACTTGATTAGAAATTATGTCTTGACGATTTTTACAAGCACGTTTGAAACAAATCATTATTCATTTTGTTATAAACAAGGGTGATCTTTATGAGTGATATTCCAGGGTCTGCGATTAATTTAATTTATTGAAGTGATGGAGATATGTAGCAAAGAAGAAAGATTATAAATATTATGTATCCCAGGGTGTGATACGATGGCTGCAAGAAGATGAAATCCAAGGAATGCGTTGTAGTTAAAAATAACATCGGATACTTTACTTAAACCATAACTTTGAAATATGTTGTAAATTTGGGGATTATTATGCAGGATCTAAGTTGGGGAGTATTAGAGGATGATATAATTAAGATCGTTTATAAATAATTATCACACATCTCGTTTTGGTGATTCCTATCCTAGGTATAAACCACTGCAATATTTGGTGTGAGGGTTGCGGTGTAGATGAGATCTGGGGAATCCGTTGGCGATGCACGCAGTGCATCGCCTACGACCTCTGCACCGAGTGCTACATGGCGGACAAACACGACCTCGACCACGTCTTCATGAGAGTCGCGGCCATGGATGGCTCGATGGGGTCAGTGGCAATAGCGTTCTATTATAATTGTTATTATTATTATTATTATTATTATTATTATTATTATTATTATTATTATTATTATTATTATTATTATTATTATTACTATTATCATCATCATTATTATTATTATTATTATTATTATTATTATTATTATTATTATTATTATTATTATTATTATTATTATTATTATTATTATTATTATTATTATTATTATTATTATTATTATTTATTCGGCATTTCTTGCAAAATACGAAATAAAAGTATAAATTGAACATTGAATTCCAAGTAAAAAGGACCCGTGGTGAGCTTCCCCAAGTTGCCTGGCAGGAACAAACTTGGGGAAGTCCCTCAGCTGGGCCCTGAACCCAGTTGTATATATACTAGATGGGAACCTGGCAGGAATGTTTTCATTGATATGCTGAAGCGAATTGCAACATGATGGCAGCTCGAAAAAAATCAGGGTTCTATCAAAACAATAATACAAAAAAATATTATTAAAGGGGTAGTACAGTTTTGGTGAGGCTAAGCTTTAGTTATAACTCCACCATGGTATAGAAAATTACAAACGACTATGTAAAATGCTTGTTATCATTCAAAAAGAGCCATTACAACACAAGAGGGCGCTCTCTTGAAAAGCATTGGTTTAACCCTAAACAGGCCGGCCTATTTGAGGTCTTTCTACGGCCGGCCGGGGGGCGTATATTTTTTTTACACCACTGTTGAGCCATGATCGCCCAAAACGGGCCCAAAACGCGCTGGTAAGCCAAGACTACAGCCTGCTGTATGCCATATAATTTATATGCAATCAGACTCTGCGACTCTACGATATCGATCTAGCGAAAACAAGTCCAAGAGCGAGGGTGACCATTAATAAGTGGCTGATCTCGATGCTGACTACGACCACGACGATGAGACTTGGAATATTCATCTAGGCGTAGATACAATGCACTCACAGTCACCATGGTGTGTGAAACTATGATTTTATTAAGAAAATGGCTAGGCGTTTGATGCATAGAAATTGTATCGCAGGCGCTAGTTGCATACAGCTAGAGCGCGTGCGCTAGTCTTGGCTTACCAGCGCGCTTTGAGCGACAATGGCTCAACAGTGGTGTAAACGTCATGATCTTTTAGTTTCCTAGTTGACCATACATTGCGAGACAAACGAATATCACTAGCGATATTATTTCCGATATATCTCTTTTTAGGAAAACTGAGTTTTCCATAATATGTTTTGTACACAAATCACGAAATTGAGCGATTTTCGTGCTGACATGCATAGACAAAAGGTCACGTGACTTCGTAACGGTAGGTCCGATTTTCCAAAACTTTGTTTTAAACGATGCGCAAGACCCCCCCCCCCCCCCCCAAAAAAAAAAAAACAAAAACAAAAACAAAAACAAAAACAAAAAACAAAAACAAGTCACCAAGCAGCGGGGCGTCATCTTTACGTGTTCCGGAGCAATAAACAAACATCGCGGAGGGGGGCATAATGGCCCCCGGCCTTATTAGGGTTAAACCATTTTCATACAAAGTTATGCATGTGATATTTTGTTGATATAATGATTAAAAAGAGAGATTATCAACAACTATTCAAAAACCTCTTTTAAACATTTTTGAAAAAATGTAAGCATTTTACAATTTTTTCAAAAAAATCGTTTAATAAATTTGGGGCCCAGATATATTCTGATCGGATATATTTTTTGATATTTCAGCCGTTTCTGAGTCCATTTTGATCAAATAAAGTTTATTCTAACATTAAAATTGTATGCTCTTTTAAATTTTACACTCAGTTTTTCATTATCTCACAAAAAAATATTTTGTGCAGCGCCCTCTATACCAAAACTGAACTGCCCCTTTATAAGCGAATTTTAACAGTATTACATGGAAAATTGACTCGGTGGTGAAGCTACGGGGGTGGGGGTGCACAGGGTGGTCTTTAGAGCAGGTTTAACCGTAGTAGTAGTATTGAACATTATACTCTTGTATAATTTGTCACAGACCCCGGATGCATCCACGTAGCACATCTAGTCACGTGACCGTTAGAGGACTCTTCCCTGGAGCAGTGGCTGTCCCTTATCCAGCATGGTTTCAGGACAAGTCAGGTTTGTACATTTAAATCTATGTTACATTTATTTAACTAAAACAATATTTAATTCTTCAAGAAACAATTTAATAAGAGGGAAACCAAACACAGGCATTTTCCGCAATGTTGATGATAAATGCACGATTCTTGTCATTTCTAGTCATTTATTTCCTCTTGGATATCATTAAAGGTCGTGTAACACATTTGCAAACACCGCGGACCTTACTCAAACTGTGCATGTAGCTAGGGAATGATGAATATATTGAACGATGTGTGTGTCCATCGACGTGTGTAGCTACCCCTCAACGACTATAGCCTAGACGTTAAGCGATTTTGAAAAATAAATAAATACAAAATTAGATTTTTCTCTTACCTGATCAAAAAGGGACACATAACTTAAACTGTAGAATGCGTCCGTTATAAGAGCATTCGTTCAGGCCCACAAGTTACTAGATTTGTTTTCCCACCTGGTTTGGTGGATGCAAATGTGTTACACAGCCTTAAATAATGGAAATCATCAACGTTTTTGAGACCACTATCATCTGTTTTGCCTGACCACTGGAGGCTGCCATGTTTGTCAACGGTACCGTAGAAAACGTCTTCTTAGCGTGCGCTAACACAAGCTAACTGACATAGCATCAGTCTCAATCATAGTCGTTACGTAAATCGCTTTTGCTGGTGCATGGACATGCACTAACAATGTTATTCCTCAATTCTAAAATTATATTTCAACCGTAAAAGCTACTAAAGGATAAACAATTGTTCATTTAAAATATTGAATCAATTCATAATTCATAGTGTCTGTTTATAAATAGTGTCACGGACTAACACTCTCACAAGATTGAAAGCTACTACATCGTGCCTAAAATCAAACATTAGTCTAAACCATGGCTTAAAATGACGTCAAATGAACCAAAGGCATTTAAACCATGGTTTAGTTTGTGAACCCCCCGAGTCTTTTTTTTTCCTAATTCCATCCTATCACAGGTTGCGCATCTGGAGTGGTTCTTCCAGCCGACGTTCCGAAAGAAATGATCGACAATTTTGGTCAAGTTCGCGTGGATTTTTCAAATAATGTGACGTCACAGTCACGTGTTGGTCGTGGAGGGTGCGTGGAGCTGTCTTGCACCACTCCTGGTTCGGGTGGCCATAACTACACCGGTCATCTACCCAAGCTAGGTAAACTCTTATAGCATATCCATAAATTGATTAACTGGTGATGGTGATGGTACAACATAGACATATTGTGATGTCAGAGGGATTCACATGTGTCATATGCCACCGTATTCAAATGTTTTTAATGAATTGATAAATTGATTAACTGATGTAAAACACATTCATAATGGTTTTAGGGGTGTCAAATATATCAACATGTGCCAAAGGCCAGTGTTCAAATATTTTTTTATGAATTGATAAATTGATGATGTTAAATTATGTAAAACGCAGACATAATGGTTATGGAATGTCGAATGTATCAACATGTGCTATAGGCCAGTGTTCATATATGTTTGATAATCATTTTGTATCTCAAAACTGGGAGGGGATGGCGTACGCCCTATGGTTGCTATGTCATTGATTTAAATGCTATGTCGGATATGATAAGAAACATCTAATGAGACGAAGATAAGAATGATGATGATGAAGATGTTAAATATCGACGTCAAACTGAATCATCTCCATCTCATGGGCAAAATGCATGTGGGGAAATAGACAAGTCGTGTTCCGTTAACCTGTATGCGGTTTTATGGGTGGCATTTTGGGGTAAACATTTTCTTCTAAGGCCTATGAGATGTGTTATTCTAGTGTCTGCAGCGCTCAGACATACTCCTGGACAAAGGCATCGTAGTATTATTGATACTAGCAAATTCAGTTATTTTCTAAGACTTTGAAAACAACTTTTGATAGTCTAGACAGAGAGTTTGGAGGATTCCCTGGTCTAGATACACATTTAAATGTTTTTAAATTCTGACAAGATTAATGTCTATACATATGCACAATGATTGTTATGATTTCGGTTCATTTACATCGTGTAGGAGAAGATGAGTCTACGATGACGGTTGGTGACAGGGTGGTAGTGACTGTGTCAGTGGAAGAGTTGGAGGTGCTCCAACGACGTCATGGACTTCCGGTTGCATCTGTCAGCGATGTAAGACAACAATTCCGTTTTTATTTTACAGTTACGGCGTCGCTGTATTCATTATTCAGAATTGACTACAGGGCGGCGTCCTGTGTTGTTTGTGTGTGTGTGTGTGTGTGTGTGTGTGTGTGTGTGTGTGTGTGTGTGTGCGTGTGTGTGTGTGTGTGTGTGTGTGTGGAATGATAGTGGTCAAAATAATGGTTTATTTTTTGATGATATTTTAAAATTAAGTGAACAGAATAAAGAATTATGTAAAATTAGGTAAAATGACGAAAGATGAGTGTTTTAAGGTTTTGAAAGAAATGAAATGGAATAAATCCCCTGGAAATGATGGTTTCACGGTGGAATTTTATGATACATTTTGGCCCATATTAGGGGATTTGTTGGTTGAATGAAACATTTGCAAGGGGGAATTGACGGTATCTCAAAAACAAGGGACTATAACATTGATAGAGAAAGAGGGAAAAGATGTGATGCATATTAAAAATTATAGACCCATTACGTTGTTAAATGTAGATTATAAAATATAATCGAAGGTTTTAGCAACTAGGATTAAAATGGTTTTGAATGAAATTATTCATTATGATCAGGTGGGATATATAAAAGACAGGAATATTGGGGAAGCGGTTCGATTAATAGAGGATATATTATTTTATTATAAACATTCATTGGAGCAAGGACAGGGGTTTCTGATTGCGGTAGATTTTGAAAAAGCCTTTGATTCTGTTTCCCATCAATATTTATTGAAAGTGCTAAAATTATTTGGTTTTGGTGATTCGTTTTGTTTTTGGGTGAAAATATTATATAATGGTATAAGTAGTTGTATTATGAATGGGGGGAATTCCACTGGTTATTTTAATATAGAAAGGGGGGTCAGACAAGGTGATCCATTGTCGCCCTATTTGTTTTTGGTTGCAATAGAATTATTGGCACATGAAGTAAGGAGGGACAAAATAATTAAAGGGATACATTTTGGGGAGCATGAAATAAGACAAGTATTGTATGCAGATGATATTCAATTTTTTTGAAAGATATAGACTCCATAAGAAGGTTGCAATATATATTTGAAGAATTTGAAAAAGTAAGTGGATAAGGAAAAGACACATGTTATGTATATGGGTGAGGAAACTGGGAAACCAGATGGGCCTTTATTTGGACAATTTGTTAAGGAAGTACAAATTTTAGGTGTTAATTTTTCGGTCGATTTTAGATTAAAAGTCGATTTAAATTATAAAGAAATATTAAGTAAAATTAAAAAGCTTTTAGGTTGGTGGAAACAACGGGATTTGACTATCATGGGTAAAATACATTTATTGAAAACGTATGCATTAACAAAGTTGAATTATGTTTCATCTCTCCTAGTTGTTCCCTTATGGGTTTATATAGAAGTGGAGAAAATATCGTTTGATTTTATATGGAGAGGGAAAGATCGTATAAAATTGTGGGGTGCCACAGGGCTCAGTTATTGGGCCCCTCCTTTTCACACTTTACAGCGCACCTCTGTATGACATCATCAAAGCCCATGGTCTTAGTTCCATGATATATGCGGACGATACACAGTTATATTTGACATTTCCGGCAACTGACAGAGAGATCGCTATCAGTCGCATCAATAACTGTTTGCAAGACTTCTTGGTCAATCAAGAACAAACTTCTTGTGAACGCTGCCAAGACTGAGGTTATACATTTTACCTCAAGATACGCTCCATCTCCTCCTGCACCTCTGGCTGTCACAGTCGATGGAGTGAACATCGCTGCTGTCAACAAAGTACGCAACCTGGGGGTCATCATGGACAAGCATCTATCAATGTTTGATCACATTACGAAAACCTGCCAATCGCTAGATTAATTGTTGGTGCTCGTTCAAGAGATCCAATCTCCCCCATTTTACATAGTCTTCATTGGTTACCAGTTGAAAAACGTGTCATTTTCAAAATTCTTCTCATGTGCTATAAAGTTGAACATACTATATCTCCACTTTACTTAATTGAACTCATCCGCCGTCACACCTCTGCACGCACTCTCAGTTCATCATCCCAACAACTTTTAACTGTCCCTCTTACTAATACTCAGACCTACGGCAATCGACCCTTCGCAAAATCAGCCCCCACACTTTGGAATACCCTACCATTAGAAATAAGAAAAATACCCTCAATCAATTTATTCAAACAATCTCTGAAGACGTTTCTTTTTGTATGATTTATTTTTGTATATTATACAGTATGTTTCCTTTATTATGTTTATATTAATTAGATCTTTTGCTTGTACTGTATAATTATGTGAAGCGCTTAGAGAATACATTGTGTATTATTAAGCGCTATATAAATCTAATGTATTATTATTATTATTATAAAAAGAAAAATTATGTATCAAAATTATAATAATGGTGGAGTAAAAATGATTAATTTTGAAATATTTGTTAGAACGCAGCGGATAATGTAGGTGAAACGACTATTATATGGAGAAAGAAATTTGGGATGGAAGTTATTTTTTGATTATTGCTTAAGCTCAGTGGGAGGAAGGCTAATTTTCTTATGTGATTATGAAATGCAAAAAATGAAGTTTATGTTGAAGATTCCACCTTATTATTTGGAAATGTTGAAAGCTTGGAAAGAAATTGATAATTTAAGGCATTTTAATGGTTGTATGAATCCAATTATATTTAATAAAAGGAACATATGTATAAAAAAAAAATAAGATGGTATTTGATAAAGAATTATTAGAACGAGGAATTGTTATGTTGAACCATATTATGGATAATGGACATGTTAAACCCGTTGCATACTTTTTGAACCTTGGTATGAGAAGTGAAAATTTACTTACAATAATTGATATATATCATGCGATTCCGAGGGATTGGAAAAATGATTTAGGTTTGATACAATTTTGTGAGGTAGACTTAATAAATTATAATATTAATTTATATCTTTTGGATAAAAAAATTAAGTTTGAAGGATGTACCATCAAGGAAAATATATGATTATTTTATTAGAGAATTGCAAAAGTCATATGATTTACAGATAAGAGATGGACACAATTATTTCAATTTTATAGATAAAGAAATGTATGAATGTTTTTTTAAACCAAGAATAACATTAATTATTGGGAAACAGAGAGAGTTTCAATTTAAGTTACTGCATGGGGCAATTTACACTAAAGATCATTTATTTAGATTTTGATTTGTTGAAGATAACTTGTGTTCGTACTGTAAACGGGAAAGGGAAACATATTCGCATATATTTTTATTTTGTTTAAATGTAAAATTGATATGGCAAGCTTTGATACAACGTTTTGAGTTAGATGAAATAAAGGACTTAAATTGGCGGGATATATTTGTTGGATTGTCAGGTAATTCAAATAGAATAAAATGTTGTAATACCATAATTTTTATGGTAAAATATATTTTATTTGTATCTAGAAAAGAGGGTGCTCCACCAAATATTGATAAAATACAGAAACTGTTATTAGACTATAAGGACCAGGAAAAGGGAATAGCAATTATAATGGGGAAATTAGGACTACATTTACCAAAATGGGAAACGGTAAAATTAGAATAAGATTGAGAGAATGAACTCTTCATACACGATGTTTCTCCCGTGAGCTTGTAACATTTAAAAAGTATTGATTTAAATACGTATTTTGTAAACATTATTATTTAAAAAAAAATTGAATGTGAGCAGATTTCCGGGGCAGGGGGGGGGGGGGGGAGGGTGAGTGTGCAGGGGGTGGGGGAGGGGGGGGGGGGTGGTGGGAGAAGTAGCATGTCTGACTTTTTTTTAAAATCTTTTGTTAAATCTCCATTGTGTTTAATTTTTGTGAATTACACTTGATTTGTACACTTGAGATGTAAACTTTTACTATTTGATATGTTATTCAATTGTAAATGTTATGTTAATTTGGAGAAATAAAAAATCACTTAAAAAAAAAAAAAAAAAAAGTGTGTGTGTGTGGGTGTGGGTGTGGGTGTGGGTGTGGGTGTGGGTGTGGGTGTGGGTGTGGGTGTGTGTGTTGGAGACCCCTACTATACGAAATTATTTTTCTATAGTGCTGTATACACTACTCACAACAAGTAAGTACCCCCTAGCATTTTTTCATATATCTCAAAAAGTATTTCACCGATTTTGATCATTCAAACGGTAATGGATGCGCAATTTTCTTACGCACAATGTGAGTAAATGGTTGCCGTAGCGTTACATTTTCATCACAAAAAAAATGAATTTTCTAAAACAAAGTGCCAAAAAAAAAGTTGCACTTTCAGTTTTATTTGGCATAGTGGGTACATTTTGTATACGAGTAAACATCTTTATTGAAGATAACCCGACACACAAATCTATTATGTAATCCACTACTACTGCTGCATTGTTCTTAGTGACACTATTTTTCAAAAGCATGCATTTTTTCTAAAACAATAGGCCTTTCAATATGAAATTGCTGGGGATTAGAATGGCCGAAGTCATGTCCTGTTTTCATCTTTATTGGAGTTGGCCTAATTCACTAATCTGTTATGTAATTCAGTACTACTGCTGCACAGTGGAACCAGTTTTCAAAAGCTTACTCGTGTACAAAATGTACCCACTATGCCAAATAAAACTGAAAGTGTAACTTTTTGGGGGGCACTTTGTTTTAGAAAATTCATTGTTTGATGATGAAAACTTAACGCTATGGCAACCATTTACCACTCACATTGTGCGTAAAAAAATTGCGCATCCATTAACTTTGAATGATCAAAATCGGTGAAATACTTTTTGAGATATATGACAAAATGCTAGGGGGGTACTTACTTGTTGTGAGTAGTGTATATCCATTGGTAAATTGCCCCGACTCTTTACCAAAAAAATGCAGTCAGTATTACAAGTCATTTTACTAAACATGATCATCCATTTATTACAATTTTAACAGAAAGTTGGGGTAGTGGGAATAGTCAGAGAGAAAACAGACGTCGGAGACTTGGAGGTGAAATTTAACAACATCCAAGACACGTTCACTATTAACCCAGCAGCAACCAAGAAGGTATTTAAGTTGACACATTATAGTCCGAGCTATGCTTTATAGACATACATCCGAACCTTGTTTTTTTTAATATATACATTGTACAACGTTTTTTGATGGTTTCTTGATATTTCGAGGGTGCTGATTCCAAATCCGATGAGTGCCAGACATGAAACCTTGAGCGTTTTTTTTTTTAAACGCGAAAATCTAAAATGGCCGCCAAAACATGGAAATTTGCCTCTTTTAGCCCCCCAGAATGATATAATCTCAACTTAAACGCCATTCTACACAAATAAATCAAATTAAATTTTGTTCCTCGTGTTAACTTACAATAGAATGAAACTAAATATGTGCTAAAAGCTGCTTATTATTGTGTTTAGGGCACAATTAACATTCAAAATGGCCGCCAAATCCATTTTATGTACAATATGAATGGGTATTTCAATGTAAAAATGGAATCGTTATAAAAAGTAGGCCCAATTTTCCCCATATGGCGGAATAAATTGTATTTTCAATTTAGTTAAGATTATTTTGTCATGCTGATTCTAAATCTGAAGAGTGCCAATCACGAAACCATGAGTTTTTTCTTTAAAATGCAAAAATCCAAAATGGCCGCCAAAACAGGGAAATTTGCCTCTTTTAGCCCACCAGAATGATATAACCACAATTTAAAAAACATTTTGCACAAATATATTGAATTGGATTTTGTTCCTTAAGTTAATTATTATTCAAATGAAACTGCATATTTGCTAAAAGCTGTTTATTATTGTGTAAAGGCACAATTTAAATTCAAAATGGCCGCCAAACCCATGTTTATGTACAGTATGAATTGGTAACAATATACACATGGAATCATTAGTACACAAAATAGGCCAAGTCTCCCTATCGTGGAATACATATACATTACTATTGATCTAAGATTGTTTTGTTATGCTGATTCTAAAACTTAAGAGTGCTAATCACAAAATTTATTATGTTTTTGACAATTAAAAAAATCCAAAATGGCCGCCACAACTATAAAATTTGACATTTTTGGACTAAAAAATCGTAGAATTCTAAATTTTAAGACAAATTTACTAGGATACATCGATAACTTATTTGTTGACATATACAATGCTTTTTGGTGGTTTCTAGTCAATTTGGGGGTGCTGATTCCACAGCTGCCAAGTGCCAGACAAGAAACCTTGAGGGTGTTTTTTAAATGCAAAAATCCAAAATGGCCGACGAATCACGGAAATTTGCTTCTCTTAGCCCCCAAAATGATATACCCTCAATATCAGTGACATTTTTCATGAATAAATTGAATGGGATTTGGTCACTTGCAAATTAAACTAAATGTGTACTAAAACTGGTTTTCACTGATTTTAGGGCATAATTTACATTCAAAATGGCTGTCAAACCCATTTTTTATGTAGTTTATGAATTGGTACTTTAATACATAAATGAAATAGTTAATCGTAAAATAGGCCATATTCTCTCCATTTGGTAAAGAAATAATGCCTTTAATTGATTTTAGATTATAATGTCGTGCTGATTCTAAATCTGAAGAATGCCAATCATGTAATATGTAATTTTTGGGTGAAATAAACATCCCAACATAGCCCCCAAAATGATAAAACTTGATAGTTGTTAGTGCCCAAAATCGTAAATCTTTACATTTTAAGACAAATTTACTAATATACATTTTGAATGCTAATCAACCAAAACTCAAGTATGTTGTGTCAGAAGGGGTGACATGTCTGAATTTATCTGGATAGAAATCCATTTAAATCTGCCTTTTATTTTAGCCATCCATTATTAATTTGCTCAAATTGTGGAAGTCTATCATGTTTGCCAGCATGGAAACTGTTTATTTGTAAATTTTGACTTCCCTTTAAATGTGAATTTTGAGGACACTTTTTTGGATATTCCCAGCAAGGATTGTCTATAGTTATTGTGGACCCATATATAGGACCTTGTGCAGTGTTTTTTTTTATGAAGTCCTGCCTTTCTTCAGTGTGTACTCCAATGGAAATTTCAAGCTGACTTTTTTGTATGGACATGGTCAATATGTAATGTATACTGTTACACATCTACTTACTCAGTGAAATTCTTGATCTGATCAGGCTCATGTGATGAACATTTGTTCCTGACTTTATACTCTGTGCTTGTTGCAGTATTTGGTCTTTATATTTAATTAGTAAACACTGTACACAACATGGCCATCATGTGTGACTGTCTCCCGTTGAACATGTCTTTCAAGTCGCATCCTTTGCTTCTGGTGCTCTTTGCTCTTGTGTGTTCATTAAATCTTCTGAAAAGCACTGCGCCTCTGATGCACGATGAAGCATCTGGTACCCTACTACCCTTCATGGATTTATTTCATGCACCTAGATCTCTTCATAAATCTACTGAGCATACATTCCCTTCTTGCACCGCTGATGTTGATAACTGTAGGTTGATTTTCTTCATGACCTCATGCAGCAAAGTGAATTTCAAGCCTTCACTTGACTTCAAGTCTAAATCGTTAAGCCATTTAGCGATACTCCTACTCCTCGGCGGACAGATTGAAACCAACCCTGGGCCATCTACTTCCACATCAGAAGTGTCTCCATGCGCTATATGTGGTGACCAAGTTCAAGATGATGATCCGGCTATTTTGTGTGACATATGTGGATATTGGTGCCACACGTCTTGTGTTGGAATCTCTTCACACTCGTACGACACTCTGACAAACAAATCAAAGAGCTTTGCATGGACCTGTTTCCAATAAAATGCCATCAACGTTGGATCTAGTAGCTCCCTGCAAGGATTTGATTTCTCGCAATCAAACCGCTACTCATCTCTCCAGCTGGATCCTAGTGATGATGAAGTAAATTCTCAACCTATCTTCCAGAGGACCTCCACTCCGACCTCTGATTCCCAAGGCCCTACTCCCAAACCGCAGTTTTCTTTCTCGGCGAAGAACAGAAAGAAAATCTTCAAAGTCATGGTTGTAAATTGTAATGGACTAAAAGGCCAAAACAAGATATCTGGCTTCCAGGCGGCTATAGCCACTTGCTCTCCTGATCTTATCCTTGGATGTGAATCCAAACTAGACAGCGACATATCGTCATACTCCATTTTTCCAGGCAATTATGCAGTCCACCGCAAAGACAGGAATCGGCACGGCGGTGGAGTCTTTGTGGCAACAACTGACTCATTAACAGTCACCGAGTGCCCAGAGTTTGATGCAGAATGTGAGATACAATGGTGCAGCTTACAAAAAGAAAATGCAAAACCACTCCTCATTGGTAGTTTTTATTGCCCTCCAAATAACAGACAACCTGGCCTCGAAGGACTACAGCAGTCGCTTACTAAAGTTATGACCAAGCATCGTCGAAATCACCCTAACATCGTGATTGCGGGCGATTTCAATCATCCTGATATCGACTGGGAGACCCAGACGACGACAAACCCAGCTAGTGCTTCTTCCCACCAGAAGCTACTCGACATCCTACTCCAGAACTCATTGTTTCAAGCTGTCAGAGAAGTCACCCGACAGGCATCAATGAATATCCTTGATCTCATCATGACTTCAAACCCCACCTTTGTGCAAGATGTGCAAGTGCATCCTGGCATTTCTGATCACAGTATCCTTACTTTCACTCTCTCTGTTGATCCACATGTCTTGCCAAAACCTCCAAGAAAAATCTACCAATTCCACAAAGCTGACCCACAGCATCTCAGCAAAGCTGCTATGGATTTCACCACAGAATTCCTCCAGTCTGAACCAGAGAAAAGATCGGTGGAGTCAAACTGGTCAATCATCTCCATTTTTTTGAATAAGTGCATGTCTGAGCTAGTCCCCACAAAGATGAGCAAAGGCAGAAGGCATCTTCCATGGATCTCAGCTTCTCTCAAACGACAGATGAGGAAAAGGGATAGACTCTTCAAGAAAGCTCGCAGACTGTCCTGCCCAGTAACGTGGATAAACTACAGGCAGTTCAGGAATGAGGTGACAAAACACGTCCAGCAGGCACGTTTTGACTACACAAACAACATCATTGGGGCAAATCTAACTGACAATCCGAAGTCCTTCTGGTCGTACATTCGTACATGTCGCTCTGAAAGTGTTAGCATACCATCATTACGCACTTCGACAAAGCTGTGCGCAACTGCAGCAGACAAGGCAGAGGCACTAAATGAATACTTCCAGACAGTGTTTACTCGTGAGCAGCATCACCCTCTCCCACAGAAAGGGCCTTCACCATACAACGCTATAGGTCATCTACACATCCACAGGACAGGGGTAGAAAAGCAACTGAAGCAACTAAATCCTGCAAAGGCTAGCGGACCCGATCAGATCCCACCAAGGTTCCTAAAGCTTGTTGCTCATGAGATTGCTCCTAGCCTCTCCTTCTTATTCCAGCAAAGTTACAACTGTGGAATTGTTCCAACCCAGTGGAAACAAGCGCTCGTTACCCCCATTCACAAGTCTGGTGTAAAGAGTGACCAAACAAACTATAGACCAATTTCCCTAACTTGCATATGCTGTAAAATCATGGAGCATATCATGCTGAGCCACGTATCCAAGCACCTTGTCGTCAACAACATCCTCTCCAACTCCCAACACGGCTTCCGTCGGGGTCTTTCAACTACTACCCAACTCACATCTGTAATCCACGAATGGTCTTCACTCCTACAAAAACGCAGCCACGTTGATGTTGCCTTCCTCGACTTCCAGAAGGCATTTGACAGAGTTCCACACCAACGTCTCTGCAGCAAACTCAACTACTATGGCATTGTAGGTGACTCTCAAAACTGGCTGATGTCATTTCTCTCTGACAGGAGACAGGCAGTCGTGGTAGACGGATCTCAATCATCCTGGCGAGATGTAACATCCGGTGTCCCCCAGGGCTCTGTCATGGGTCCAACCCTTTTCTTGTTGTACATCAATGACATCCAAGACAACATCCAATCAAAGATCCGGCTCTTTGCAGATGACTGCGTGGTCTTCAGGGAAATCTGCAGCGACAAAGATCATCAGATCCTCCAGTCCGATCTCCAGAAACTGTCCACTTGGTCGTCTGACTGGCTCATGAGCTTTAACATCAAGAAGTGTGCAGTTATGTCAATTACGCGGAAACGCACCCCCAGCACCTGCCAATATCACCTAACCAATGACCTTATCCCGAGGGCAGACCATTACAAATATCTTGGGATTACGATCACTGCTGATCTCCGTTGGAGCAAGCATTGCCAAACCATCAGGCAGAAAGCTAGCCGTACCCTCGGTCTCCTCCGTAGGACCCTGCCATCCTGTTCCAGAGAAGTAAAGGCCAGGGCTTACACAGCACTAGTTCGTCCTCAATTGGAATATGCATCAGAGGCATGGAACCCCCACAGTATCACCAAGATAAAAGAGCTTGAGCAGGTACAAAAAGCCGCCGCCCGCTTTATTCATTGTGACTACAGATATACAACATCGTCATCAGCTCTTGTGACGGTACTTGGATGGGACCTGCTACACACCCGGCGACTTCTTGCCCAGTGTTCCCTTTTTTTATAAACTCCAATACAAACTGGTCAACTTGCCATTCCCACCAACAGTCATCCTAGCAAATTACCATGGAAGGCATGATCACAATCTCAAGTACATCATCCCTCATGCAACCATCGACGTCTTCAAATTCTCTTTCTATCCAAGAACAATAAGAATTTGGAACAGTCTACCTGGGCCAGCAGTAAACGCTACTGGATTAACGACCTTCCAAACGGCTGCACTACCTGTTATCAGAACGGTGCAGCCTGCTGTGGGCTCTTACATCGTATAAACAGCTACGATTTTTTACTTGCACCAAATGTTCATGCATTTTACTGTACATAATTAAATGCATGCATCTGTAAATACACAATCACAATTTCTGTCACCTCCTGACGACACATCAGCTTTAAACCATCCCAGTATAGCTTCATATAGCTGCTTCAAGGGATTACTGCATCAAGTATGCCCCTTTCATATGAAGAACATGCATGCAAACCGGAAACTGAAGATTACCTGGAATGGACCTAGAGTGGAACACTATGACAGTCATGTCTACTTAGGGGTGACCTTAGATCGATCTTTGACGTACAGGCCCATATCACCAAGCTCAAGGGAAAGTTCAGCTCCAGGAATGCCCTTCTTGGCAACCTGAGCACATCCAAGTGGGGAGAAAACCCGTCAACAATCAATGCTACTGCTCTGGCCCTCTGTTATTCTGCTGCAGAATATGCCTGTCCTGTGGGGGAACGCCCAGCACATGCAAAGAAGATTGATCCTGTGCTTAACACAAGCTGCCGTTACATCACAGGATGTATGAGACCAACCAAGACTGATAACATCTATCTGCTCTCTGACATCGCACCCCCTGACATGAGGAGAGTTGCTGCTAGCCAGAAGGAACGACAGAGACAAACAGAGGACGTTATACATCACCTCCCTGACCACCCACTACATCCTCGGCGCCTTAAGTCACGGAAAAGCTTCCTTTCATCTGTTGACTCCCTGGACTGCAGCGTTTCTTCAAGAAGGCTTAAACTCTGGGAAGAGAGACTGGATGACATGCCAGTAGACATGCGTGGCGGCCATTTTGGATTTTTTAAATTGACAAAAACGTAATAAATTTTGTGATAAGCACTCTTCAGTTTTAGAATCAGCATAACAAAACAATCTTAGATCAATAGAAATGTATATTTATTCCAAGATAGGAAGACTTGGCCTATTTTGTGTACTAATGATTCCATACTGTACATAAACATGGGTTTGGCGGCCATTGTGAATTTAAATTGTGCCCTAAACACAATAATAAACAGCTTTTTAGCACATATTTAGTTTCATTCTATTGTTAGTTAACACGAGGAACAACATTTTATTTGATTTATTTGTGTAGAATGGCGATTAAGTTGAGATTATATCATTCTGGGGGGCTAAAAGAGGCAAATTTCCATGTTTTGGCGGCCATTTTGGATTTTCGCGTTAAAAAAAAAAAGCTCAAGGTTTCACGTCTGGCACTCATCGGATTTGGAATCAGCACTCTCGATCTATCAAGAAACCATCAAAAAACGTTCTATATATCAAAAAACAAGGTCAGGTGGTCTCTAGCTCGGACTATTAACTACATAAACAATTAAAGGGATCTATCAACTTTGTTGGCAAGTGCAAAAAGTGATGAGTTTGAAATAAAATGTGTATTGGAGTGATCTGATATGTCCACAAATTAATGTGTGAACATTTCACGTTGATTGAATGTTAGTAACATCGTCCAAATCCTCAAAATAAAATTGTAATTCTAGCGGTTCCCTCATACCTTGTTGTATTCGTATTAACAATAAAATCATGGGACCGGTTTCGGTTTTTCAAATTTCCCTTTCGTTACAAAGATATGTACGATTAAAGTATTCAGATAAGAAAAACTCAGGTGGAGTTTTGAAACCATGTACAAAGTCAGTGCAGTGAGTTAGTGAATATCACTTTGCATTTTCGCTCATTACTTGGCCATGCAATGTCCATTTGACTTGAAATTTTAACACAATACCCTGTGGACATATGAGATAGCAACAATATACATTGCATCAACCCTTCATCACTTTTTGCACATGTCAACAAAGTTACTAGATCCCTTTAATCTATTCGTCTTTATGTATTTAGTGTTTCCGGATGATTTTCTGGTCTTACAATTTACATTATTTCAATATAAATACATAACAACTAAATCAGACTTTACAAATGATAATTGTTTATTCATACCTTATCCCAAGGGTGAAACTGCTGCTACTACTACTACTACTATTACTACTACTACTACTACTACTACTACTACTACTACTACTACTACTACTACTACTACTACTACTACTACTACTACTACTACCACTACTATACTGCTACTACTACTACTACTACTACTACTACTACTACTACTACTACTACTACTACTACTACTACTACTACTACTATACTACTACTACTACTACTACTACTACTACTACTATACTTCTACTACTACTATTATTATTTCTACTACTACGTCTACTACTACTACTACTACTACTACTACTACTGCTACTATTACTACTACTACTACTATACTACTACTACTACTACTACTACTACTACTACTACTACTACTACTACTACTACTACTACAACACTACTTCTACTACTACTACTACTACTACTACTACTACTACTACTACTACTACTACTACTACTACTACTACTACTACTACCACTACTATACTGCTACTACTACTACTACTACTACTACTACTACTACTACTACTACTACTACTACTACTACTACTACTATACTACTACTACTACTACTACTACTACTACTACTACTACTACTACTACTACTACTACTGCTGCTACTGCTACTACTACTACTAATACTACTACTACTACTACTACTACTACTACTACTACTACTACTACTACTACACTCCAAGATTGTGTACAGTATCTATATATATATATATATATACAATAACCTCAGTAATAGGGTGATCATCTATAAATTCTTCTTTTGATTTAGCTCCATTCCTTCTGTGCTGGTCGAACCGTTCGTTTACATGATGACCTTGATATGGTCAGGCGACTACAAAATGGTCATGGCGGATGGTCAAACGATATGAAATTGGTAATTAAGATGAATCAAATGAACCATAATAATCTGCCTAACTCGTTGCCATCACCTCATTCGAAACAGTATGATTATTAGTATTAATTTCATCATAATAATAATAGTATTAGTAGTAATGAACGTTAATTACAGAACATAACATGTATTTATTATTATTATTATTATTATTATTATTATTATTTTTTTTTGGTATTATTATTATTATTATTAATATTATTATTATTATTATTATTATTATTTATATAGGTATCATCATTATTATCATTATCATGCACTACAATGCAAATTATATACAGCCACGCTGAAGAACATGTGGCTGAAGTGTGCTACTGTGCTAAAATAAAATAAATGAAACAAAACAAAATTATCATTATCATCATTAATATTATCATCATCATAATCACCATCATAATTATCATTATCGTTATCATCATTAGCATCATTATCACCACCGCCTCCGCCAACACCACCACCATCACTACCACCACCACTACCAACACCACTACCACCATAATAATAACAGCATTCTATAACACCACATGAAATGCACCACTTTCTGTATTCAGATCATTGGGAAAACGGGAAGAGTTCTTAGGGCAGACGGAATGGACGTGCATGTCGAATACATCGATGAAGGAAGAACGCTCGTCATCAGGAGCATCAATCTAGTACCAGTGAAACCTCGAGCAGACCCGGACAGTCTTTATACACCTGGTGTCACCCATTATTTCGCTTTCAGAGGTATTCTGTATAGTTGTATTTAGTTAGTATGATAGTTCATAACCTAATCCACTTAATCAACTCTTTAGAAGAGTTCGACCTAAAAGGAGCGTGGCGCAAAACCTGGGCGGAATCAGATCAGACTTCCCTAACCAAGACCTTGTACAGGACTCTACGTCAGAGCCAACATGTTTCAACCTCCCAAGAAGCAATGGGTGACCCTAAATAGGATATGAATACTTAATGCAAGGTCACCCCATCATCTCCATCGATAGAAAATGAAAGATAGCCCTGCATGTGACTGCGGGAATCCAGACCAGACAGCGCAGCATGTACACTGTTGGTCATAATGTTGGAATATTTTTTTTTTTTAGATCCAACTTTATTATTTTTCCTGTTTGTTGCGCCTAATGAATCATTTTAGACTAAAAATAATCATTAAATTATGTTTCCAAACTACCAATGTACAATACATGGTAGCATGAATCTGCATTAATTAATGACTTCTTTTGTTTTGAGCTTTGAAAGACAGGACCTTTGATGATTGGCCCCTTTCCTTCTCCAAAGCGTATGTCCAACGAGTCATCGTTATGGGTCATTTCTCAAAGTTGGCCATGAGATTTTCAACCAAAAATGGCACAGAGGCTCTCGAGACCATACCCGGTACAATGTCATTGGATACCCGCCGAACGATGCTTGTGCTCCACCAGGAAGGGGTGTCAACAAGCAATGTCCACTATTTCGTTGGACAATCGCAGGTTAAGGTCTGTAAAGTACTCAGATATCATCGAGAGAAGGGTTAATTAAAGCCAAGATTATCTCTAGGACGTCTACGATTGACCACTAGGATAGATTATTGCAAATTGCTTAACCTGTGCCGTAGAAACCGGAGCCTTCGCCGACTATGAAGAAAACACTATGGAATCAACGCCTTCCGCCAAACTGTACATCAGCAATCATTCTAACATGGTCACATAGCAAGACAAACTACCAAGTGTCCACCCAATACCATGTAACCGAGATTTACCGGACGTCCCTGGACTAGGGAGCCCAGAAGATTTCCGCCTGGACACTAGAGATATGTCATCTTAATGGGTACGAGCCATACCACTGTTGGGACGTCACAAACTCAAGTCGCTTAGTGAATGCAGACAACTTGGAACTTCTCGCCACGTAATCGGCGAACCGTTTGTCTTCCATCAGTTCGGTCAAGGATGTTATGGCTCGTACCCATTAAGATGACATATCTCTAGTGTCCAGGCGGAAATCTTCTGGGCTCCCTAGTCCAGGGACGTCCGGTAAATCTCGGTTACATGGTATTGGGTGGACACTTGGTAGTTTGTCATGCTATGTGACCATGTTAGAGGAATTGCTGATGTACAGTTTGGCGGAAGGCGTTGATTCCATAGCGTTTTCTTCATAGTCGGCGAAGGCTCCTTTTTGCCATTTCCGGTTTCTACGGCACAGGGTAAGCAATTTGCGATAATCTATCCTGGTGGTCAATCGTAGACGTCCTAGAGATAATCTTGGCTTAATTGACCCTTCTCTCGATAACATCTGAGGACTTTACAGACCTTAACATGCGATGGTCCAACGTGTCACGTAAGAAAATACGCCGAGGAGCCAATTGTTCAAGGTCGCAAGTCAGAGAGAGTTTATTCATGGAACAACACAATAACAACAAAAACAGCGGGGCCCGATTCTTTCCCGCACCGGGTTTGGTGTCTACATATACTTTAAATGCACATCAAAGCAAAGCGATAATTATTTTATGACAATTATCCCCCTATTTCAGTAAACATTTACTTGTAAATTTTACATAAAAAATGAAATAATTATTGACGTAACTATCTCAAGCTAAGCATTTATACTGCATCGAATAAAACAAGTATCCATATATATGTAAAATCATCTGTTTACACTAAAACCTTTGTCCATCTTTATCTGAATAAACAACTTCATAAATAGCAATAAGTGTCCTTTACACCATTTTCTTTCGTCGCATGTACACGTATCACTAACGGTAAAACCAGACAGTCCTTCTACAACAATGACTTGAATTCTACATTGGTGCTTACAACAAAACATATGGTATGGTATTGATGCTTACACTACAACATATGGTATTTTTTGTAAGCCCTCCTATACATGCACTTACACTGTTACTAAATGAATTTCTAACGTCATAACAGTACAGGCATCTCTGAATAACTCTTATACTTATTAAATGAGTGGACAACCCGTTCACTCAAACTCAAGTCATCTTTATAATCACATATGTTCTTTTACACTTTATAAAATTACACATGTATGCATCAACAAAAAATCTGTACTACAAACTTTTCAAAATACTTCATCATCAGTTTTAACATAACAAGTTGAATATTGAGTGATCTTGACCAGTATGTATACAATTGCGAAGAAAATCATACCATTAACATATATCACAACAGTTTATATCATTGTACCAATGCAAGGCTGAATCGGCGGCTTTATAAAAAGGCATGCAATGCAGATACATATTTCTATAACAACTACAATTAACATTGGTTGATGTCTAATCCACAAAACAAGCTTTCACATTCATAGCCATAATCAAAGTACAATTTTCCTAAAGACAAAATACACAATTATCCATCATGAAGAGGCACATTATGTAAATAAGGAAGCTGGATTGATCAAGTATGCTATATAACAGAGAAAACACTAAATACATCTTATAACGACTGCATACATTTATGTTAATCTGAGAAAACGGGATAAAACTACTTTATTGTGTGTAAGTGAATTATGTATTACTGTATGTAAAAACTGTCCGCACGACAGTTTAAGCCCGCCTTCTCAAACTGTTCGCAAAACAGTTGAATGCTTCCTTGGTAACTGCTCGCAAAACAGTTAAAGCCTGCCTTCGAAAACTGCTCGCAAAACAGTTAATTCCCTCTTATCGAAACTGTTCGCAAAACAGTTATTGCTTTCTCTCGAAACTGTTCGCAAAACAGTTAATGCTTTCTCTCGTAACGCTCTGAGTTCCTTCTCTGGTGGTGTCGACGTGAAGTCCTTGCTTGCAGTCCCGTGTTCGCGATAATATGGCATCTTCGATTTCTTGGAAGTTTATCGGATACATTTTTAATATCTTCTATGTCGCTTAATCAAGAAATTTTGTTTAAATGTTCGTATCTCGAATTATATCGTCCAAAATGACAGCTTAAGCGTAAAAGCTAATCCTCTACTACATTAATAACATTCCAAGAAATGGAAACCATATTTTCAAAGTTCACTGTTCCATTCTTGCTATTATTAAAATAAACCACATGCAACTATATCTCTTTTTAAAAAATCTACACATAAATATAAATCCTCTACAAACATTGAGCATTTTCACGTTTTCATGAAACAATTTTAACGTTCCTTTTGGCTTGTACAACCTATTGTGCACACCTAAATAACCTTAATCTAACGAAGGAAAAACTAACAGGTTATTAAAATTAACAACATTTCCATTGTGCGTTACTAACCAAGCTTAAGCTATCAAATACATTTCCATGGTTTTTCTTCCATTTAACAATAAGAACAATAAAGTCACTATCTAAAAAAAACCTCTTTAAAATTATGACGTTTCATTTTAAAATGCTACACGAGTAGGCAAATTTTCACAATATCATTAACTCGATACAATCATACTGATATACATTAAAACATATTTCAATCCTTTCAATATTAACAATACATCAAACCTTTAACATATTCACCAAATATAGCATGTTTTATCAATATCATTTATGCTGCTTCTAAAATTAAATACAACAAATTACCTATTTTGTTTTCAACAAACTAATTTGATTCAGGCTGACAATACCACAATACATTTTCTCACTAAATGCCTTCAAAACCTTTTCCTTGTAGCATAACAAAAAAAAAACAGTTCAGTAAATCCCACTGATTAAACATTTCCAAAATAAACATGATCCTTTATATGATCAGCCATAAACTTCAAACTCACAAAGTAATACTGACCACAATTTACCATTTCATATGAACATTGACCATTTGACCATTTTGTATGGACAATACAAAATAATAATACGTTAAACACCACAACCAACTTTTACATTCTTAAGTACTCATAAAATCTGCTACAGTGTTTTCCTGCCCCTCACAGATACACAAGCAAGAACCTGGAATCTCATGATTCTCTCGTCCTCAAACTTTTCTGCCTGAATCTGAAGGTACACTGCAAGACTATAGTGATTTGTATGCACCTCAAGTTCGTGACCTTACAGTGCCATTTCAACCCCTGTGGAACCACATAGGAAGAGCAACTCAGCTTCTCACTAGTCCAGTGCAACCTGCACTCCACAGCCAAGGATTTCTTGGGCACATCCTGATAGTCCCACAACAACAGTGACAACTCTTTCCCATGACTCTCATCCAAGGAATCAGTCACCTTGACATGCTCGATGAATTCCTCTTCGTGCATGGGCGGATTCTCGGTCTCAACCACATCACTTTCATCACTCACTTCACCAGCATAAACTCCCATCAACGATTCATGCACCATCCTCATGACCTTCTTCCTCTGTGACACTGGAAGAACCACACATCTGTGTCCTACCCCAACACTAGGATCACACTCATTTCTCCTTTGTCTACACCGACAATGACCTTCTGACACAAACATGTCCTCCGATTTCTCAACACTACCTGCTTCACTCAGCACTGGTTGCGACAATGGATCATTCTTTTGTTCTTCAACAAAATCTGCAGGCTTCACACAAGAAATGGGATCGCCAACCTTCAAACCCTTGAGCGGTTTGCCCTTGGCCTCCTTCTGAGATCTCGTCTCTACTGCCATCACCGTTGGACCATCTTCTTGCGTACCTGGAAAACCATCCGCCTGCTCACCTCGATTAAGAATCTGCTCAACCACCTCACTCACCACCATGCTCACCTCTGGCACCAATGTCAAATTCGGATCATGGGGCTCGCGTGCCCCCGTTATATTGCCTATAACGACATCACACAACGAATTAGGCATACACAGCGCTTCAACCTCCCCTACATAGAATGGCGAATCCACCAACACCCTTGCTACTGAGAACTGTCTCACCGTGCCATCAATTAGAACCACCGACTGCTGTGCCCCTGTCAACTGATCAGCATCCACTAATCCTGATTTGACCACACAAGTACTACACCCTGTATCTCTCAACACTGATACAGCTCGGTTCCCCTTGACGAGTCTACCTGAAACTACCGGCATGTGCTTCATCATTGCCCCTATCTGATCATAAGCCATTCCCAACTTATCCAATTCATTCTCACCAGCCCGTACGACTGTACTAGATTCATCCAAATCTACTTGTGGTAAGCAAATACCAGCTTGCCCAATCTGCAATGACTCGACATGTGGTGGGCCATCATCGGATCTTAATGAACCAGCAGATCCTGTCACCTCATTACCCATAACACTGCCACCCTGTTCATTTGGAGTGGGTGAATCAACACCCTCTACCTCTAGCAATCCTTGCGCTGACTGCACCTTCGCAAGTAAAGGGCAATCCCTTCTAAAGTGCGACGGACTCCCACACATATAGCACCCCCGAACACCAGGAAGTGAACGTTCCTTACTCATCGTCCTATCCCCTCGAGTCTCAAATCTCTTGCTACCAGAATCACCCTTGCCCTTGGCTACATTTAACCGACTGGGACCGACAGTTCCCTGCTTCCCTGAAGAACTTGGTTTAAATTCTATTTGATTGTGCTGTGGACCAAATGTCTGCACTCCGTGTGCCCCCACGTACACCATGGCTCGAGCAACCACCTCCCCCGTGCTAGCACACTGGCCCTCCTTAACAAACAACTCAACCCCCTTTGGGCAGCAATGCATGAACTGCTCTCTCAAAATCAAGTCAAACAACAACTCAAATTCCTCATCTACCTGAGACATCTCCACCCACTTCTCAAGGTACCCTTTCAACCTCACAACAAACTGCTTGGGTTGCTCACCCTTTTCTGGCCTAGCTGTGCGGAACCTTTTTCGATAGCCATCGGCCGTCAAATTATAGTGCTCTAACAACTCTTGCTTAACTACACTATACTCATTCCTATCACTCCTGGACATTCGATCAACAACCTCTAACGCATGTCCAGTCAAGTTTGAAATCAAATACAAAGCCCTCGCATCAACAGGAACCCTCTGGCTCTCCATCACCAACTCAAACTTAGTAATATATGCGTCAAATTTGTCCCTCGTCTCATCGAACAGACCAACTTTCAACTTTGGCCCACCAAAATCTGTGCGGCTAGCACTAGCACTAGCAGTAGCACTCCTCTCATCCGCGGCAGCTCGCAGCTCTGCGAGTTTAAACTCCCGTTCCTGCTGTTCATCCCATTTCTCACACCGCGTTGTAACAAAATTACTTAGATCGCCCCCCGTGAAACCTGCCTCTCTACCTGCAGCAGAAAACTCCCTCACAAGCTCCGCGCTAGCCATTGTAATTTTCAACACACTCAAACAATATTCACGAAAGTCTAAGTCAAATCTACAAATTACAAATAAGACCCGAGAGTCTAGCCTAGTATTGTCTACACAATCTTTAAAAGTTGTCAAAAAATACTCCACATAATTGACATGTCATAGATTTATAACGACTTCAAATTCAATCCTTACTTAAATACATACATGTACAACACTAGTCTTAAACCTGACAACAAAATGTCTTCAGACTACACATCAGTATTCAGTATTTGAAGTTACAATCTACACATAAAAATACCGTTTGTCAGAGTCACACACTGCACAAACCAAATCCACAAACTAGACTAGTCAGTGCCACTTTCTACCATCTAAATTACGATTCTACCATAATATTCATATTCATAAATATCATAACATAATAAATCTAATCCAGTGACAAATACTTACTAGTCTACGTACACCAACCAGACAAATTACCTTGTCCTACTATCGCATTTCCAATATGTATAAAGTTCCTGACCGAACACTTCGTCCCTAAAGTTATCACATATAATGCATAGTAATAATCCCACCGGAAATCTACTTCCGTGGTATGAATCGACCAGCGGTACAAATTACCGATTGAATGTTACGGAGCCTATCCAATTCGCCCGTACCGATATAGGCAGTAGCTACCACACACACACTTCCATACACACGTTACATTAATGACCCATCCAGGTCCCACACGTTGTATATATGCGCTGTACAGTACTACTCACCAACATCGTTCCCGCACGTGTGCGAACGACATCGTTTCCGAAACAAAAAACCATTTGTCAAACCACCATCGCTACCCCTCTGAACCTGCAAAACACATACATAAAGCTACAAAACTTAACCTATAATGTGCTGCACTGCCCAACGACCCTGAACAATTAGTCCTGGCAAGGTCGCCAAATTGTCACGTAAGAAAATACGCCGAGGAGCCAATTGTTCAAGGTCGCAAGTCAGAGAGAGTTTATTCATGGAACAACACAATAACAACAAAAACAGCGGGGCCCGATTCTTTCCCGCACCGGGTTTGGTGTCTACATATACTTTAAATGCACATCAAAGCAAAGCGATAATTATTTTATGACACAACGCAATAGTGGACATTGCTTGTTGACACCCCTTCCTGGTGGAGCACATGCATCGTTCGGCGGGTCGCCAATGGCATTGGACCGGGTATGGCCTCGAGAGCCTCTGTGCCAATTTGGTTGAAAATATCACGACCAACTTTGAGAAATGACCCATAACGATGACTCGTTGGACATACGCTTTGGAGAAGGAAAGGGGCGAATCATCAAAGGTCCTGCCTTTCAAAGCTCAAAACAAAAGAATACATTAATTAATGCAAATTCATGCTACCATGTATTGTACATTGGTAGTTTAGAAACATAATGTAATGATTATTTTTAGTCTACAATGATTCATTCGGCGCAAAAAACAGGAAAAGAATAAAGTTGGATCTAAAAAAAAAATTTTTCCAACATTATGACCAACAGTGTAGTAAATGACTGCCCTCTCCGATGTTTCCTGGTTGGTTTTGAGGGGATTCGTCAGACACGGCTGAGAAGCTAAGAATTGACATCATAGAACATCCTTATATATATGTCATACGAAACAATAAAATTCATCCACCAAGGTGTTCTAGAGCTCTGCTATTACCCCCCCCCCCCCCCCTCCCTTGAACTGAAACCATTTATTTTAAACATGTTACCACGTTTTCCCATAGACCAGTTTAATCTCGATTCCCTGGATGTTCCACACTATTTCATTGTTTTGCATAAACTAATATATGATTACGATTACAATTTAGATACGTTTCCTTAGTATACCTTATTGCAAATTTAAATTTGTATTTCTGTAAATAATGTTATTCGTTAATTTTTTTCTGTGATTTTATGTATTACGGCCTTACTGGAAAAAAAGCCAGACGGCTGATAGTGATTTTTTATTCCGATTTTAAAGGGGTAGTTTAGTTTTGGTAGAGAGGGCGCTGCACACACAATGCAATTTTAATGGCAGAATAAACTTTATTTGGTCAAAATCGGTCCAGAAACGGCTGAAATATCAATAAATATATCTGATCTTATAATTATTTGGGTCCCAAATAATTAGATGATTTTTTTCAAAAAATTAAAAAAATGCTTACACTTTTTCAAAATTTTTCAAAAGCGTTTTTTAAATAGTTGTTGATGATCTATCTACCTAATCATTATTTCAATAGAAAATCACATGCATTATTTTGTATGAAAAATGGTTGAAACCAATGCCCTTTTAGAAAGCGCCCTCTTGTGTTTTAATGGCTCTTTTCGAATGATAACAGGCTTTTTACTTAGTCGTTTGTAATTTTGTATACCTTTCGAGCATGGTGGAGTAATAACTATTAGTTTATAATGTTACTGTCCAGGTTTACCAAAACTGTACTACCCCTTTAAATAAATTATGCAAAAAAAGCTATACACCGATACGACGGCACGACTCGCCGTATGAGGGCAGTACAACATCCGCAATTGCTGAGGTGTCCCCCTCCGATTACAACACACAGGCGCTAATGCAGTTTCGCACACCTTTATTTTTCTTCTTTTTTTTTGCATCACTTTATTTGTCTTGAAACTCAACTAAATTAGCTCGTATTACTCACTGCATTTTGTCCTTATCCCTCGATGGTATGTGGTAATATTTTGATCAACATTTAAGCCATTTGGCGACCTTTTAATCGATGGTTTTGAAAGCGTCGCGGCACCGGCTTCGCGGTCGCAAATCGAAATAGCGGGACTTCACAAGCAGCTAGCTATGCCGTTTATAGCTACCGGTGACTTGAACGTGGAGAGAGTACCGTACTAATGTTGTGCGCGCCGTAACGGTTACGTCCGTAAGTATGGTGGCTATAAATATTAAACGTAATCAATTGATCAAGCGGGTGGCCGTATGATCGTGATTTTTTAATTTTAATATTTATAGCCACTATACATCGCTTCATTTATGGATGTAACCGGTACGGCAGCGCAGGAGTACGGTACTCTCTCCACGTTCAAGTCACCGGTAGCTATAAACGGCATAGCTAGCTGCTTGTGAAGTCCCGCTATTTCGATTTGCGACCGCGAAGCCGGTGCCGCGACGCTTTCAAAACCATCGATTAAAAGGTCGCCAAATGGCTGCGCTGCCGTACCGGTTACATCCATAAATGAAGCGATGTATAGTGGCTATAAATATTAAAATTAAAAAATCACGATCATACGGCCACCCGCTTGATCAATTGATTACGTTTAAGATTTATAGCCACCATACTTACGGACGTAACCGTTACGGCGCGCACAACATTAGTACGGTACTCTCTCCACGTTCAAGTCACCGGTAGCTATGATAAACGGCATAGCTAGCTGCTGCATTAGCGCCCAACACGCACTCTCTATATTCGCCGAAACTGTGTCGACTTTTAGCCGTTTTCTGCGATATTTATAATAATAAGGATACCCCACGAAAGAGGGGACATTCTGGCAGAACTTGTGCAGTGAAAGGTTGCTTCAATAATAGTTGCTTAACATATTGGATTTTAAGTCATGGATTGTAAGCTTTCCAAATCCCTTGTGCGATCGGAAATTCTATGTGGTTGTCATGAATGAGTGGCAGGAGATGCCAGTGATAAATAAGGCAAGTTTAGCCTATTTTGCTGTTTTAATTTTCCGAGAATAATAAAGTTGATAAATTGATGAATTTTTTTTATTTGTAGGCCTACTTTTGTTTTTTTGGGAAATGTCATAATCATATGAGTTAAAGTTTTGCTCATTAAATGAAAGTCATGTCTTGGTAACCAACGCGACAGAGATCGTGTTTACAATACACGTCTGATTTCAAACAAAACTTACACATTCTTTGCATTGACCAATGTTAAAATATTTACATACCCTGATCAGAAATATTCGGCCACCGTCGAACATCATCTTCCCATGTGTCCATGATTGAATCTCGATGAAATATTATCAGATAAAACGCATGAAATTGGAAGTTAAAAATGAGTTGTAAGATTTTATTTGTAAGATTTTATTTACTCTATCGACCCCCTTCCGGGGTATGAGAGTACAAATTTTTTTTTAAAAACAATATACAACAATTCAAAAACAAAACATGCAACAACAATGTACCATAAACATATCTACAAATTCAGCCTTTCTGGGCAATTTACCCTTCTGCCACTTCGTGTCAATATTGGTGCTCTATTTCTCATATCATTAACGAGACAATCCTCATCAGAATATGTTTTCAAGCTAAATCTTGACATAATAAGTCTAACAAAATATGCTAACTTCTTTAACTGGCAAGATTAAGCGTATTAAAAAGTGATTTCATATACAAAGCACACTGAGTACAATCATACAGTTTCTTTGGTAAATACATTTGTCTTTCATTATTAAAACATGGACAAATAAAAAGATAGTGATATTCATCACCAATGCCTTTTAAGGAGCATAAAGAACATTGCATTTCATCTACTACAGTGACAACAAATCTACTCTTGTTAACCGGAAGATTGTGTGTTCTACATCTAAATTTACACAAGGAAATTAAATCTTTTTGAGGCAATACATTCAAATAATGTTCATAATTGAGACTAATTTTAAATATTCTATAATTAGTACAAATACGGTTTGACCAAGTAGTAATTTGCCACTCCTGAGCAAAAATATCTCTTAATCTACATTTTAAAGACGACACAACCCAATCAATACTATGACCTTCACCTCGAGTAAGCCAAATGTTCCCTAGCCCTGACTTATCAAGAAGATTCTTAATAAATACCAACCACTGTGATTTGTATCATAATAAGTTCTGCTCATCAAATAACATGTACAAAATCATCCTATATAAAATGTATGAGTATTTAGTCTGTTTTCCTTTAACTAATCCCAACCAAAATCCAATCATTCTACATTTAATATAATTCAAAATCACAGTCCGACCAGTTTCACCATACACCATGCAGTCTGGTGTACAATTATTAACACGCAATATCATTATTAAGAATTTCCTATGAAAGACTTCTATCTCATCAATACATTCAAAGCCCCAAATCTCACAGCCATACAATAAAACTGGCAATACCAAATGATCAAACAAATGGCACTGTGTTTCAATGGATAACTGTAATTGTTTGGCTCTAATTAACATACTAAACATTGCTTTCCTTGCCTGACTAAGTTGTTTTAAAATTGCCTTCTTAAAGGTACCATTATAATTAAAGATAACTCCCAAATAAACATAGTCATCCACAACTTCAATTCTTTCTCCAGCAAGACTAAACTCTGGAAATCTTTTAACTTTGCCACGAGAGAAAATTATAACCTTAGTCTTACTAACATTAACTGTTAAATGCCACAAACCACAATAATCATTCAATGCATCAAGGGCTTTTTGTAAGTCATTTGGAGTTTCTGTCATTATTATTGTATCATCAGCATATAACAGTGTTGAATACTGGCTCTTAAAAATACTTCCACTGTTCCCTTCAAAATTCAATGAGTCTAAAAAAATAAATCTATCTAACAGCGGCAGTCCACTATACGAGTCCCTTAAAAACTCTTGAAAATCATTCAAATAAATAGCAAAGAGAAGGGGGGATAAATGTTCACCTTGTCGAACACCTACATTACAACTAAATAAATCCGAAATCTTTCCATTTACAGAAATACAAGATTTTGCTGAATCATATATGTTTCTAATAACTCTAAATATTTTACCGTGTTTACCAATCTTCAACATTTTAAACCATATAGAAATTCTATCAATTAAATCGAAAGCCTTCTTAAAGTCTACAAAGGCACAATATAATCGTTTTCTATTAATTAAATAAAAATCTATAATGTTTTTCAAAACAAAAACATTATCAAGAGTTGAATATTTTGGACGAAACCCAGTTTGTTCTTCACCTAGCAAGTGACCATCTTCTAACAAAGTAGAAATTCTATTATTCAAAATTGAAGTAAAAAGCTTGCCCAAACAACTAAGCAATGTTATACCTCGATAATTATCAGGATTTGTATTCTCACCTTTATTCTTAAATATAGGAATAATTATTCCAATACACCATTCTGTTGGCACAACACCAGTATCTAATATAATATTTAAAAAACTTACTAACACCTCAAGCATGTCAACTGAGCAACTTTTAAGATACTCATTTCTTACTTTATCTATTCCACAAGCCTTAGAATTTTTCAATTTCTTTATCATCAACTCAACCTCCTCTAATGTAACAGGAAAATCTAAATTATCATCATTCCTTAAAGGGAGAGATCCACTTTTGCAAGCCAAAATTCAAAAGTTGCGAGGTTATTGTCTTATATGAAAGGAAATGTCATTTAATAGCATGCCTGAAAAACAGTAGGGCTTGAAATCTCTTTTTCGTGGAGTTATAGACCTAAAACTGAATAAACTGAGGGACGTCGGTTACTTATTTACATACGTATTTTTGGCCGGTGAGTAAGTTCGTACATAGATTTCACGGAGCGCCAGATCGGTATGCATGACCCCTACGTGACCCCCGCTAGCTACGTGAGCCGCGCATAAGTACTAATGTGTGAGCGTTTACCAAGCAAAATACCCAAACTTCGCTTAAACTGACTACATGTAATTATATATTCTTTCTTTTTGAGATCTTTTTCCGTGACATACGTTAACAAATGTCGGCTTCACAATACCTTTACAAGAATTAGTACTATATTGTTGTAATATTATGCTAAATCAGTTGAACTCCTTTATTGACCGATATATAGTTTAAATGGAGGGACGCATTCGTTTTTCATTCGTAGAATCCAAATTAGAGGGCTGTTCGCTCTGATTTTTTTTTTGCGTGTTACATTGATCCCTATCCGTCAACTGAAAGCTGTTCAGACGTTTTGTAAAAGTGGATCTGTCCCTTTTAAGGGAGAGATCCACTTTTGCAAGCCAAAATTCAAAAGTTGCGAGGTTATTGTCTTATATGAAAGAAAATGTCATTTAATAGCATGCCTGAAAAAATTAGGGCTTGAAATCTCTTTTTCGTGGAGTTATAGACCTAAAACTGAATAAACTGAGGGACGTCGGTTAATTAGGTACATACGTATTTTCGGCCGGTGAGTAAGTTTGTACATAGATTTCACGGAGTGCCAGATCGGTATGCATGACCCCTACGTGACCCGGGCTAGCTACGTGACTCGCGCATAAGTACTAATGTGTGAGCGTTTACCAAGCAAAATACCCAAACATCGCTTAAACTGACCACATGTAATTATATATTCTTTCTTTTTGAGATCTTTTTCCGTGACATACGTTAACAAATGTCGGCTTCACAATACCTTTACGAGAATTAGTACAATATTGTTGTAATATTATGCTAAATCAGTTGAACTCCTTTATTGACCGATATATAGTTTAAATGGAGGGACGCATTCGTTTTTCATTCGTAGAATCCAAATTAGAGGGCTGTTCGATCTGATTTTTTTTTTGCGTGTTACATTGATCCCCATCCGTCAACTGAAAGCTGTTCAGACGTTTTGGTAAAGTGGACCTGTCCCTTTAACATATCTAACTCTCTCATTTCATCAAATGAGTCATTAACATCTTCTCTGTTCCCCAACTTACTAAATGCTTTTCAAAATCAACCAATGAACATCTATATATTTTCCTCCACAATTATTCTTATTAACTTTTAACAATTGCCAATACTCCTTGGGATTAACAGAGCGCAAAGACCTCAATGTCCTATGTAACCCTAAAAGGGCGGGGCTATTTGAGGTCTTCAGCAGGCCGGGTGGGGGGGGGGGCATTATGCCCCTCCCCCCCTAAGATCTCGGCCGCGGAGCGGCCAATCGCCGTGAAAATTTGCACGCATGATAAGTGAAGTGTATAGAATACAATGGTAATTATTAATTCTTTTGAAAAACTCATTAATTTGCATATTTATGGTAATTTATGCAAATAAGTCATGAAATTCATATTTTTACCCATAAATCATATATTCTTCATAATTAATCTCTGGTTTTCACTACATATATTCTTCAGAGCATGTGGAATAATAATACTACAAAAAATGTGGAATAGCCAGGTTCTTCCTTATGTTATCTATTGTTTTGATAATTTATAATGTATTTCTTTGTTTTTTTTAACTTATGTATTTTATTGTTTTTGTTGTTTATTTTATTTCTAACTATAATTTATCTATTTTGAACCCAAAAACCAACATATAAAATGAAAACAACACCAAATAACCAATGATATACCTCATTTTACGAAAATTTATATTTCCATATGTTTTGTACACAAATCACGAAATTGAGCGATTTTCGGGCTGACATGCATTGACAAAAGGTCACGTGACTTTATAACGGTAGGTCCGATTTTCGAAATGTTTGTTTTAAAATGTGCGCAAGACCCGAAAGAAAAAAGTCACCAAGCAGCGGCGCGTCATCTTACAGGGTTTTGGAGCAATAACAAAAAAATCGTGGAGGGGGGGGGGGGGGGGGGCCATTATGGCCCCCCGGCCTTATTAGGGTTAAATTTCTATAAAATAACCTTTTCTTATACCTCAATAATTTTTTGTATCGCTTACCCAGCTAGCCACCTGACGTCGGGCCGATGTCGGAAGTTGGTTGCCGGATGTCGGCATATCGCCGTTGGCTCGAGGTTAAAATGTCCGCCAGACCAACATCGTCACGACGTCATTTTTGTGATATATTGGCATAACGTCAATTTCCGACAATGGCCCAACATCATCTCATGACATGATGTTGGGCCATTGTCGGAAAATGACGTTATGCCAATATATCACAAAAATGACGTCGTGACGATGTTGGGCTGGCGGACATTTTAACCTCGAGCCAACGGCGATATGCCGACATCCGGCAACCAACTTCCGACATCGGCCCGACGTCAGGTGGCTAGCTGGGTACCAGCATCCTCATAATCCTGAGAATCCCTATTTATAACAGAGTTCCTTATAAATTTAAACTTCCTTTTCCACCTATTTTCAATATTCATATAGGCCTGGCGAGCATCATGACACTCCTTATCAAACCATGGTTGATTACCTAAATTAGAATCTTTCTTTTTATTTACACTAGCCGTCTCCTTCGAATAATGAACATATTTACAAATAATATCTTCGGCAGCATTAATAAAAACATCACCTAAATGCTTATAAAAAACATCAACGCTACTTTGATTAACATTATCTTCTAGCTGATCTAAGTGTCCACTCAAACTATTAACAGACTCCTTCACATGTAGCCCAAAAACCGAAGGACGTTCAGCTTTCCATTTTAATACACACTTCTCAATCCTCATATCATCTAAATCACAATTTTTATTTCCACTACAATCCTGAACATTTTCAACATTATATTCCTTTTGCAAAGTTAAACTAATGGGGTAATGGACATCAGATAAAAGTTTATCAAAAACATCAACAGCAAAATCCTTCACACGTATAAAATGTCTCTAGAAATAATTGCATAATCAATTGTACTACAGCCACCATTCTTATTATTACAAGTATAATTTCCGATCTGCTGATCTTCACCTACTCTGCCATTTATAATCGTTAAATCAAAACTTTGGCACATTTCAATTACTTTCTTCCCATTATTATTTACAATTGCATCTTTATTTATACGAACTGGAATACAAGAGCTGGATCAAAGATCATTATCTAAGTCAATGAAGTCAACAAAATCATCTACTTCTAAATAATCTTTCAATAATCCTGTCCGAGCATTAAAATCACCCAACAGGCAAAATGGCGCACGGAACCTACTTTTAATATCAACTATGTCCTGAAATAAACCATCAAATACTTCTTGACCATAATAAATTGAGCCCTCACATGGCAAATAAACTGCTCCCAAAATTATGGGAAAACCTAGGATATTACTATTCAATTTAATCCAAATTACAGACTCAGATGCAGTTGGCTTAATCCGCTCTACATTATTACAAATGTGTTTTTTAATCAAAACTGACATCCCATGAAAACCACCAAACTTCCCCTTACCTGTGCGCATATTATAACAAACAAAATCTTCCAAAAGGGAACAGGAAAGGTCTGGCAAATTGGTCTTTGTTTCTGTAAGGCATATAATATCATAGTCAACTAAATGTTGGTCCAAAATTCCTTGAGACAACTTAGAATGTAGGCCATTTACATTTAAAGCTGCAAGTGCAATAGAAAGGGGGTCGGCAGTGTCCTATACATCCACGAATAGCCCTGACCCTGTCAGCCTTTCTTCGCTCCACCCCAGATGCCTGAGTTAAAATTGTCACTTGTTGTACTGCTGTTGTACATGCGGTGTACGGCAATCAGCTGATTGTCAATGTTAAATACCCCGCGGGGAGCGAATTTTTTTTTTCGTACTCGTAAGAGCAAATTTGATTTTTTTCTGCGTCTTTAGAGAGACTATCACTCGCGCATGCCCAAAGCCAAAATTTCCGCCTTTTATAATATACCGACTTATAGCCACTAAATCTGACCTATAGCTACTATAAATCTGACCTATAGCCACCAAATTTAACCAAACCGCGGGGAGACCACAGCAATGGCGGCGTCGATAGAGGGTCAATTACATTATTTGGCCGTCGGATCGGTGTATAAAGAGTATTCCTGTAGACAGTGGCGTAATGAGCAAAAACTTTTGGGGGGGCAGAACCAAATCCGTATCACCACCGGATATTGCGAGGGAGCGAAGCGACCATGCCCGAAGCAGGGGCGGATCTAGCTTTTATTTGCTAAGGGGGGGGGGGGGGGTTGACCAAATGACGATGCGGAGCATCGTCCACGAGGCGCGAAGCGGCGATTTTTTTGCTATTTTGAACCCCAGTAAGTGATGTCTTTTTGCTAAGGGGGGGGGGGGGGGGGTTTGAACCAACGACGATGCGGAGATTTTTTTTTGCTATTTTGACCCCCCGTAAGTGATGTTTTCCACATCACAAATTTAACTTGGCAGTTTTAAACTAGAATGGAGCTATCTGGTGCATATCGGAGGTGAAATTCTCAATTTTTTAAATGATTGAAAACAGTGAATAGTCTTCAATTATGATGCGGTAATTTGCATAAATAGTAATAATGCGAGCGAGCGGAGCGCGCTTAAACATTTTAGCAATTTCACAGCGAGAAAATTGCCATTTGTTTCAATATTATTGTATGGGTATATTCGTTTTGATTACTTATGATATGGCGTTATGAAGGGTAATATATAAACACTCGAGGTTGTGAAATATCATTTATGCGAGCGAGCGGAGCGAGCTTGAAGATTTTAGCAAGTTCACATCGGCAAATCCCGAAGCGGCGATTTTTTTTGCTATTTTGAACCCCAGTAAGTGATGTCTTTTTGCTAAGGGGGGGGGGGGGGTTGAACCAATGACGATGCGGAGCATCGTCCACGAGCCGCGAAGCGGCGATTTTTTTTTGCTATTTTGACCCACCCCCCGTAAGTGTTGTTTTCCACATCACAAATTTAACTTGGCAGCCCAAGGGGAGGGGTTTAAACCCCTTAAACCCCCCCCCCCCCCCCGTAGATCCGCCACTGCGAAGGAGCGAAGCGACTGAGCGGGGGTGGCGGTGGGAGGGGGGGGGGGGTGTCCCCCCTCTCACGGTAAGGAGCTTTTGCATTTTTGGACTTGAAATTGTGCAATCTGGTCCATATACATGTACCTGGAAAGGAAATTCTGACTTGACGACATTTAGTTTAATGTGTGTTGTCCGGGGGGGGGGGGGGGGGGGGGGTACTCAGATTATAGTCGGACGGGGTTGTGCGGCTGAGACATCCCAACCCTTACCCACATCCAAGGGTCCTTTTGCTGTAAATAGGTACTCATGTGTATGGATTTTTTTTTTTAAATGGACCCTGTCTAAGGATTTTTTGTGAAAAATGGACCCGTGTCTGAGGATTTCGAACTTTAAATATTACATTTTTTAGCTGTAATATAATACAATGGCCAATCATTTTGCATTTTTTTGATACATTTTTGTATTATTAGTGAACTGTACCATACTACAGGGGCGGCGCCAGGGTATTTTCCTAGGGAGGGCGAAAGTGTAAAAATTGAGGGTGCGAAGCGACCGAGTGGGGGGAGGGCAATTTTACACTAGAATGGAGCTATCTGGTGCATATCGGAGGTGAAATTCTCAATTTTCAAATGATTGAAAACAGTGAATAGTCTTCAATTATGATGCGGTAATTTGCATAAATATAATAATGCGAGCGAGCGGAGCGAGCTTAAAATTTTAGCAATTTCACAGCGAGAAAATTGCCATTTGTTTCAATATTATTGTATGGGTATATTCGTTTTGATTACTTATGATATGGCGTTATGAAGGGTAATAATTATATAAACACTCGAGGTTGTGAAATATCATTTATGCGCGCGAGCGGAGCGAGCTTGAAAATTTTAGCAATTTCACATCGGAAAATTGTCGTTTGTTGGTTCAATATTGTATAGGTATATTCGTTTTATTACTTATGATATGGCGTTATATAACACCCGAGGTTGTGAAATATCATGTATGCGAGCGAGCGGAGCGAGCTTGAAGATTTTAGCAATTTCACATCGGCAAATCCCAAAATCCCGGAACAACGAGGGAGAAAAGAGGGAAAGGAATAAATGAAAAAAGGGACCCATGTCTAAGGATTTTAAAAATGAAAATGGGACCCATGTCTAAGGATCTTTCTTGTAAAAGTCACCCTTCCCAGCGGCACATCCCCGTATACCCAATATACGTGAGTACCCCCCCCCCCCCTCCCCGCCCCCGGGGTGCGTTAGTGCGTCATCATCGTCATGATTCTTAACCAGAAGAGGTTATGATTGATTCGTGAAGAAAAACAAAAATGCACCCCCAAAATAATATTCGCAAAGTGACATATTCAGTTCAAACAGTGCATCAAAAGCATTATTTTATGACAAAACATGAACATTGTATTCCAGACGTATACAAGACCGATTCCCGAGGGAGCGAAACGATAACCGAGAGGGGGAAGGGTGATGGGAGGGTGTGATGGTAGGTGGGTGCACGGTAAAGGTGCTTTTGCAATGTTTTAATTGAAATTATGCAATCTGGTGCATACTTGGGAAGGAAATTTGACTTGACATGAAGTAAGATCTGAGTTTTCTTGTCTAAAGAAATACTCTTTTCTTTCAATCACTTTTATCGAATAGATAAAAGCCATGATTTGAATTTATTTGGGGGGTCAAGCGCCCCCCCCCATGACCCCCCACCAGTACGCCAGTGCCTGTAGATGTTTCTAGGACCTGGACACGTTCTTTAATCCAACGTTTTTTTATTGATTCATATTTTTAGAAGGGTTAAGAAGAAATTTCAGCTTTGTTGCCACCTTGGCAACCTTGGGCAACTTTTGTTATAAGCATTATAAAGTTAATTAGCTAATTTGCATATTTGTGAAATAAGGTCAGGGGTCATTTTCTATATAAGAATAGTATAATATTGATAAAAACAAGTATTCTAGGGTATTTCGGGGGAAATGATTCCATTTCCGGTGCTGGTTTGTAAGTGCCATATGGGCAACACCCTGAAATCTAAGATGGATGCCCCTTAGTTGCATATTTATGAATATTATTAATTGTCAGTGGCTACAGCCTCTAATAAGCCATAATTGCAGATTATTTTCCTCAATCATGTTCTAAATGTGTGATAAAGATAATTTAGCTTGGTTGCCACCTCGGCAACCTCTAGCAATGCATAAAATTAGCATAATTAGATTTTTTACCTAATTTGCATATTCCCATAAATCAGGTAAAATCGTGGATATTGTGAACCCAGAAAATTAAAAGACAAGAAATATCATTTTTCCAAGGTTTTAGGGGGCAACAATCCATTCATGATACTTAATTTGATGTATCACCTTGGCAACCCACATAAATCCAAGATGGCCGTCTTTGTCATTTAAAGGAAATAGTGCTATTTGCCACATTAATGGCATTTTTTTTTTTCAAGTATGATTTTTTTACTGTAAGCAACCAACTACATTGTGATTCAAGTATTCTAGTTGCTTATTCCAATAATTAAAGGTCCAAACATTATAATATCGATCTAATATAACCAAAAGAATGAAGTCGTGTAGCATAACATGTGTAATTTGGGGAGCAGCCATCTTGGATTTGAGATGGTTGCCATGGTGATACAGGGAAATAAGTATAAAAAATGGATCTGTTGCCCCTCAAAACCTTGGAAAAGTATTAATTGTCATTTTTACTTTCCGGGTTCCCAATATCCCTGATTTGGGGGAATATGCAAATTAGGTAAAATACCTAATTATGCAAATAATATGCATTGCTAGAGGTTGCCATGATGGCAACTAATCTTTGATATCTTAAATACATACTTAGAACATAACTGACAAATAATAATCTGGAATTATTGCTTATTAGAGACTGCTTGTAGCCACTGAAAATCAATAATATTCATAAATATGCAAATTAGGGGCAACCATCTTGGATTTCAGGGTGGTGCCCATATGGCACTTACAAACGAGCACCGGAAATGGAATCCTTGCCCCAAAATACCCTAGAATACTTGTTTTTATCAATATTGTACTATTCCTAGATAGAAAATGACCCCTGACTTTATTTCACAAATATGCAAATTAGCTAATTAACTTTATAATGCTTAAAAAAAAAGTTGCCAAGGTTGCCAAGGTGGCAACAAAGCTGAAATTTCTTCTTAACCTTCTAGAATATGAATCAATAAAAAACGTTGGACTAAGGAATGTCTCCAGGTCTAATACACAAAATATAGGACCGTCTACAGGACTACAAACTCTGCTCAACAGTTTATCTGTTTATTGATGACTGCTCTCATTGCTTAGAGCAACTGTTCTATGCTTTACGTATTGCTCTTGAATCTGTCGGGGGGGGGGGGGGGGGGTGGGAGGGGTTAGCTCCTAGTGGTTAGGTTGATTTTAGTCCCAGGACAGTACTCAAATAAATGAGCGATGGAGAGTTGACGTGCATGGATGCAAATTTTATTCAGTCAAAAACGAAACCCTGCAAAGGACAAGCAGAGAAAAGAAACAACATATCATTACATGAGCGGCAATAAAAACATGAACAAGATCATAGCTTTAATACAAACTACAAAGTTAACTCAACTCTAAACATCACTAAGTCCTTATCCATCATAACACCAATGACAAAGTGGTATAAGGAATACGCATAACAAACTCTCATTACAACAAAGTAAATCATTCCTACACTCCATTGTTTCACAGCCTACGAATATGCATGAAATACCGTAAAAAATGGTGCATACATGCGCCTGCCCCACTCTCTATGACATAAGCTACATTCTATCAACTCAGTGACTAATATTCCTCATTACCCCTCACTAAAATGAGTACACTGCCATTACTGTGGATCCTATTAAAATCAATTATCTCTCTTTACATCTCTTAATAAACACCAAATTTAATTAATCATAATAATCATCAACAAAAATATAATATCAACTCCATAATACAAAACATAATTTAACGGTCAACTATAACCCATTACTTATTATTGTGTGTTCTCCTTATACACATCAATATCTTTACTAAATTAACTTCATGTTAATACTAAAAGCAGCACTTAAACATGGTAACTAAAAACTACATGGCTACTGTAGTCACTTCTATCTTCAAAGCACAATTTGTAAGCTTTAAATGTAATATGGTCACTCGGTCACTACAATAATTAATAAGGAAATAATACAATGTATATCCATCAAAGTTTAAAAGTTTTACAATTAGTGTGAGTAATCATCAATATACAACAATTTCATACCCAAGGTCAATCGTCTCTATCTCGTCGGTCAAGATCACAACAGCCTCAAGTCACCAACTTTGCTGACTGACACACCAGACAGGAAATCTGATCATCCTGAAGAAAAGAATACATACACCCGTTTAATGTAATTAATTTGTGAATTACCCTCAAAACTAATTATAACTAGCAACTATCTGTATACTATTCACAATATGACACATACACATCATGTGCAGGTTCATGGGCGCCGCCATCTTTAAATGGTTGTTTACACTAGTGTGCCCTCTACGTCCATTTTTCCCACATGCCAGTGAAAGGTTCACAACCATGCACTCACGTTTCAAAACTGCATGCTTTACCCTCACATTAATAAAGCATTTAACTAAACAAAATTCAATATAAAACATCTTAAAACCACCCTACTACATAAATGTCACAATTATTTATCAACAATACACACATTTCAACATCAATTCGATTTACAGGCTTCTTACATTTCTGCTCTACGAGTCTACGTAAATCTCAATTTCCATAAGTACATTTGGTACATAAAGCGCCTGTGTTTCCGTGCTCTGTAGTGTGCAGTGCGCACACAGCAATTAATTCCCGTTGCATCTAAAAACGCTTTCATCCACACCGTTATAAACAGTAAAAGTAACAGCACACTATTCAGCAATAATATAATTAAAACAATAATTAAAATAACTTACATCAAATCTTCCTAAAGAAGATGACTGCATCGTCACACCAGTACAAAAAGAGAATGCAATCCCCAAACCTTCCAAACTGGTTGCTTCAAGTTCAACCAGTGGCCAGCGAAAATAATACTATTATGCTAGGGAGCAGCGAAAATTATGCTAAATTAGCCAACAATTATGCCAAACCTTTCGAGACCAAGTCCTGTCCCAAATTTTCCATAGACAACCCATTGGTTGAGAATTGGGGTAGTCGTAGAAAATTTTCGAAGCCGAGACCAAGTACCTTTAAAATGTTCGAGACCGAGACCAGGTCAGGTCCAACATTTTCGAGACCGAGACCAGGTCAGGTCCAAAATTGTCGAGACCGAGACCAGGATTTTTACACAAATTCCGAGGCCGAGACCAGGATCCTTCGAAAAATTTTCAGGTCGAGATCATTGGTGATGATTTTCGAAACCTTTTTTTTCTTTCTCCAAATTATGCCAGAATTATGCTTTAAAAAGTCAAATTATGCCAGGCATAATGCCAGATGCTAAAAGGGTAAAAATTATGCTAGAAAGCATAATTATGCCAGATCTGGCAACTACTTTCATCTCCAAACTTTCAAAGCGTGTTGCTTCAGCACTACTTTTCCCCCACAGCACATGTATGCAATTTCAAGTCATGTGCTCCACTTATCACTCTACGTATCACTCCGCCTTACCCTAAAAGGTTCATTTTCCTATCTATTACTCCTACCTTCTGTGTTTTGTAACTTATTTTCAACAAACTACACCCTAATCATTAACATTTCTCCAATTATTCCAATAAATTATCAATTCTAACTACACTATATTTCACACGGCGTATTAACACCGGCCCTACCTAATGGTGCAAGGGATATATCACATCACCGGGAACATCGTCCTCACAGCTGGGCTTACAGTGTGGCTTCTGGACACTGCCTAAACTTTTTCCTTCTATTTCTTAAAACAAAGATTAAATAAAATGTATGCTACTCTCTGTGGTCATATTTAAAATACATATATATATATATATATATATAAAATTATCCCCCCTGTCAAATCGATACATCTTTCATTTTGGTTATCTTAACTGTGAATTTGTCTATTTAGTCTTAAGTGACCACTTACTGGAGGACCCACTCATCAAAGCAGCAATCGAAGGAAATGTTGAAAATGCGAAACAAATCTTGACAGAGAAACCAGAACTGGTAAGAATAGCCAACTTTTTCTTCAAACGGATCTAGTTACTTTGTTGACATGTGCAACAAGTAATGAATGTTTGATACAAATAAGTGTCTCCTTGTGATCTGATAGATCCACATAGACCCCGTTTACAGTGCAGGGCCGGGCCGAGCCGCGGCTCGGCCCTGCCTAAATTGCGGTACTCGGCCCCCCAATTTTGTGCCTTTACAGTGGCGGTCTTGGCCCGGCCGCCCTTTCAATATCTTGTCGTAGTGGCGCTCTGCATGTAAACAAACCATTATTTTTGGGGCGCGCCGGGTCACAGAACAAAGGCGCGTTATTTTAAATGAATTGTTTTCCCAATTTGGTACCGCATTTGGCCTGCGTGCGTTTACAGTGAGAAAAAGCGGGGCCGAGCCGCGGCTCGGCCGCGGCCGAGACTACCTCCAGAGCGGGGCCAAATGCGCGGCCACTTTTGGCCCCGCATTTGGCCTTTTGAGCGTTTACAGTAAAAAAAAGGCCGGGCCGAGCCGCGGCTCGGCCCGGCCTTTTTTTTACTGTAAACGGGGTCTTTGTTACATGGATGTATTATAATGAGCGAAAATGCATAGTGATATTCACTAACTTATTGCACTGACTTTGTGTGGATAATTGAAAATCTGAACACTTCATCCGTTAATATCTCTTTAAAGAAAGGGACATTCTATTCACCAAACGAATACGAATACAATAACATATGGGAGAACCACTAGAGTTCCAAAAAGCTTTGTGGATTTAGACATTGTACTTGACCCCTTTAAAAAAAAAAAATTAAGGAAGCATAATTTGTCTGTATTAGGTTGAAATTGTCATCCCACTATATTTCCTGCATTGCTTTTCTGTTGTTTAGCTGTCTATCTTTGATCGTGAATAACTGATATCCGTTTGAAGTGTGCACCTTTATTATTACCTCTGCCAACAAACTAAGTTGGAGGAGGTTATGTTTTCGGTCCCGTTTGTTTGTTTTTCGTCACCATCTCTTGCGCACAATTTCACAGATATCTCAACCAATTTTTCTTAGAAGCTTCGTGTTCATCTAGAATAGAACCCATTAAATGTTCAAGGTCAAAAGTCAAAGGGCATAATGATAAAAATATACATTTTTAACAAACCTACCCGCCATTCTCGCCGATACGTGGACAACAAAATAGGAAGTGATAATTGCTCGACTTAAGTTCCTGCCGAGCATGCCTCCAAAAATCCAAGACGATAATTGTTAGAGTGCAAACAAATTGTAGGTACCGTAAGGAACTTCGGGCAGCCTATTTTGTACCTCCACCAATGAAGTTGAGGTCAAGGTCACGCAAACATTCGAGTGTTGGCGGAGGTATTCACTCCCTGAGTGCACTGAGTCTAGTTTATGTTGTTAGCCAGTAGCCTTTTACAAGGTATCAAGTCTGTTATTATTGATGTCTTGTGAAACTTACATGGAACGAAAAATTCAATGGCCAGTAAAGACTAATCTATTACTCATCGTGTTTTTTTAAATTATAAATATAAATACGCTTGGAGACGCCTTTTTGTTTTTTGTTGATGCAATTATGATTAAAATTAGTAAGTTTGACAAAGGCCTATGGCCGAGATATCACCCCCAAAAATTCCACAGTGTATTTTATTTGATTTCGTTGTTTTAAATACATATATGGTCATGCGTCGTGAGGTCGCCTCCTTTTGCGTTACATGCCGTTTTGGGCTTCTGCAGGACAATGTTACAGTTGAGAGCGGATATTTTCTGAGGAAGTCCCCCTATCTTATCAAAAGTATACATTTTCTGAAAGCAAATTTTCCACGGAACCCAAATATGCACTCAGAAATAACACTAGGTGTACAGTTAATTTTTTATATTAACCAAAATATAAAATGTTGTTTACAGTTTTAGAGGTCAATATTTTCTGATAACTTTTTTAAAGGAGCTCTAGACAACTAATGTTAATATTTTCATGCAGAGCAGTCTTAGACCTTTACAGCAATATAATATTGTATGGAGTAAATTATTATTTTGCGGAAGATATTTTCATTCATACTTTGTTGTTGAAATAATCAATAATATGTTCACTATGTAGGAGTCACTAGATGAATGGAAATAAAGTCAAGCCTAAATATGTTGGGACATGATACAGTTTGATAAGTAAGCTTTATTTTGATACCAAAATTTGTAGTCTTGCACCTTTTCTTTTTGAAGATATTAACGTTTTTACCAAGAATTCACAACATGTATCGGTCAAGATTGTGCCCCCATAGAGTTTGTACAGAGTTTTACAGACAACCCCAATTTTCTATATTTGTGTTGATTTAGTTAAATTTGATGAAGCAAAAACACTTTCCAATCATTTGATATTACAGTTCAATGTTTAAGCTTTCATTTGATACCAACATTGTTGCTATGCATCTAGTTTTGACAAAGTTATTAACGTTTAGGAAAAATTGCACTTTGAGAGGCATAGGGCATTTTCCCATAGACTTTGTACACGGGCGCCGCTTCCTGCGCCACCCTCTTGCTCCGACCTTCAAATAGCTGTATCTCACGTTGTTAAGATTTTTAAGGTTTTCAGGTTTTGAAAAAAATTTAGAAAATGGTAGCAAAAAACCCCAAAATGTAACGGCGCCACCCTATTTGGAAGTGAGTTCATGACACATGACCATATATGTATATTGTGTGTTTAATAGTTCACTGGAAGCTAAGCAATGGGAAAACTATCATCAACCATGTAGCTGGCCAATGCAGTCGCGATATTCTCAAACTGTTTGTGGAATTCGGGGCATTCGTCGATCTAGTGGACTCTGATAGGATGACGCCCCTCATGAACGCAATCCTAGGGTGAATACAGCAATATTTTCTTAATGCAATGTACATTATTTTGCTTCCATTCCAAGAACTATGGTTTGTACTGTCGCACACACAGTGGCGTACCCCGGATTTTGTAAAGGGTTTTTTTTTTCGTCAGAAAAAACAATTCTGTCAGCGGGGGTGGGGGTAGTCGTAGAAAATTTTCGAATCCGAGACCAAGTACCTTCAAATTGTACAGACCGAGACCGCGAATTGTCGACATTTTCGAGACCGAAACCAGGTCCGGTCCACAATTGTCA
>JBAMJV010005004.1:0-117835 GCA_037951105.1 Echinarachnius parma
GATTTGAAAAATGGCATCTATTATGAATGATGCCATTCTGATTTGCAATATAAGTATGGGCGCTGGCTTAAAGGGTACCACCACACAAAAAATATATTCTTATTAATAAATAGTCACATTCTTAGTAGTCCATTCCACCAACAAAATATAAAAGATATGTTTCCAGAAAAAAATATGTAATTAGAAAATGCATCACCACACTACAACATGTGTTCATGGTCTCGGCATACGATGACTGACTGCACCGTCCGTGATTCTATCGTATCCAAACGTCCGTGTGATTAGAATTGGCGCACTCGTACTTGCAGACGTACGGAACCATGAAGCCATAATGGTTCCATAATTGGTGGTAATTCATTGCTTTGTTTATGAATTACACAAACCTTTGCAAAGTGTTGGGCAACTATTTGATATCACACAACGGTACCAAAACATTTAGTTATGTGTTGTTCTTTGCCTGGTGGTCCCCTTTAAGTATACGACTGTTAGGGTACTCATTTTGCTGATGGATCAATACATTAAATAAAATTGTGCAACCCATTTTAGTATATAAGGATAACTAATAACGCAACTGTTTGATAAATATACAAGAATACATATGTAGTGTTTCTTATAATATACAAAATAATGATTAGAAAAATACATTTCGACAACGTGCGTGTTATTTTAATGTGCGATAGTATGCGATAGTATATGAAAAGCTTAGTTACAAAAGGTACTAAATCCACTTTCCATATGATTTGGGTTAACGATATCACTGCACTAATAGGCTATACGTAGATATCTAGAAATCAAAATATTAGGACAAATTACACAATAAAAATAAAAATATGAAACGTTCCACTTCCATTGGAAATAAAATAAAATTCAAAATTAAAATTAAATTAAATTAAATTCATATTCCATAATCATATGCAGAAAATCGGACAAAGAAACGTGCTTTTCTTCAAAGTTGAAAAAATGGATTCAGCGTCTTTGGAAATTCTTCATATGGTTTTGATACTTTTGCTCGTGTGGGCACCGTATTCCACGATTATTTCACGGACGTTTTAGTCAACGCCAAATTATATTTAACATGTTCAATGTGCAATCCTTTCTATCGTTCACGGCTGTGTTGAGTTGCAAGTGTAGAGAGTGAGGCAAGTTTGTGTGGTGATGCGCGCATGTCTGTAAAAACACGGGGCGATGGATGGTAATCATGGTAATGGAATGGTGCGTCCACGTGCAGACATGTGACCTTAATAATAATATCTATATTAAAATGATGAGATTTCAATTGATAATTATTTCACAGAAATGTTTGTCAGCGCTTGATGATATCACATTTTAACTATGTATCATATCTATGTTACGACGCATATTGTATGTCTGTGTTGCATTGGCGCGTGAAGAGAAGCGAGTTGGTGTGGTGATTCGGATGCCCTTATAATAATGGAATGATAGATCTACGTGTGACCACAAGGATACATAAATTCCACGATTATTTCATGGACATTTTTTTTCCATGACCATGATGACGCATATCATATATGTTGTATTTAGGTACACGGAGAAGCGAGTTGGTGTGGTGATGCGCGGATCAAAACACAACAACCCTACGGGAAAAAAACACAGTGTGCCGCACTGTGAACACACTATGAACACACTGTGAACACAGTGTGCAGCACTGTGAACACACTGTGAACACACTATGAACACAGTGTAAACACAGTGTGCCACACTGTGAACACACTGTAAACACAGTGTGTCGCACTGTGAACACACTGTGAATACAGTTTGAACACACTGTGAGTGCACTATCGCCTCAGTCTGAAATTACCTGCGTTCACAGTGTGTAAAATAGTGCACTTACACTGTGTATCTCAGCAATTTAACAGTGAGTTCACAGTGTGTTCAAAGTGTGAATTGATTTTCACACTGTGAAAACGCTCAAATTTAACGCTGTGGTCCACACTGTGAAACGCAGTGTTTTCACAGTGTGTTCACACTGTGGCACACTGTGTGCATTCCGGTAGGGAAGGGCGATCGAAGATAATGGAATTATATTAATGCTTGCTTATCAGTCTATGGTAATAATGCTGTGAACACTTTACTGAAACCAACTTCTATACATATTCCCTTGTATAGAGTACCGAAGTTTGACGTCAGAGTTATTCATTGCCATGAGTGATGGTTCTAAACAATGTCAGGCAAGTCATGAATTGGTGATCTAGCGGTTGCTAAGAAGGCAATCGTCCGACTCCGACCCACTACTTAATGCCAGTATGAAAGGAAAAGTTGTTTAGAACCATTACTATGCCATAACAAAAGCATGTGACGTCACTACTTCGGTACTCTATACTATAAGCAGGATCGACCAAATAACTGTGTTGTATTTGTTTGTTTGGTGATGTGATGATGCACACACACATAATTGCTCTAAGACGATGGAAATTATCTTTATATTACTGTACCAGTGTATGATTATGATGGTGATGATACAGCCAATCAAGAGTTATTTCAAGCTTCTAACCAATTGTGTGAAGATGTTATTCCCACTCCTATAACATGGTGTGGTGCGTTGATGATCGGGTGCTTGTCAAAAACACAACATGAACATTGACAATGGGAGAATGATTGAAATGATATTCGTGTTTCTTTACCAGTGTATTATGATTATACAGCCAATCAAGACACATTTTATGAAGATGTTATTAGTCCAACCACATTTCACGAATACTTCTCTTTAAGTAGGACCTTTGTGAGCGGAGAAGCGAGATGGTGTGGTGATGCTCGAATGTCTGTCAAAAAACAACAGGGCGATCGGAGTTGATTGTAATGCTATTCATGTTTCTTTACCAGTGTATTATGATTATACAGCCAATCAAGACACATTTTATGAAGATGTTAGTCCAACCCCATTTCACGAATACTTCTCTTGAAGTAGGACCTTTGTGAGCGGAGAAGCGAGATGGTGTGGTGATGCTCGAATGCCTGTCAAAACACAACGGGGCGATCGGAGTTGATTGTAATGATATTCATGTTACTTAATCAGTGTGTGGTGAGTATACAGCCAATCCAAACTTATTCCAAGCTACTAACCAATTTAATTTAATTTAATCTAATCTCAATTCACGAATATACTTCCCTTTAAGTATGTTAAGTAAGATTAAGGAGGACCTTTGTGAGCGGAGAGGAGAGATGGTGTGGTGTGGCGATGCTCGAATGCCTGTGAAAACACAACGGGGGCGATCGAAGATGATTGAAAGGGTCAGTTACGGAGCTATGGCATGTATGGGGGTGCAGGGGATGTGGGGAGGGGAGGGGGGGGGGGGGATTTACACCCCTCTATCTCCAGAAATTAGCGTGGAAACACGAGCGGGGCGATTGAAGATGATTAAAAGGGTCAGATACGAAGCTTTGGCATGTATGGCATGTATGGGGGTGCAGGGGAAAGGGGGAACTTTGCCCCCCTCGTATCTTGAAATAGGGGCGAAATAGGGGCGTGTGAAGGGGATTGGAAGCGTCACTTACGGAGCTATGGCACGAATGGGTTGCATGGGATAGGGAGAAAATTCCCCCCTCACGTTTCTCCAAATGTGCCCCTCAAAACACAACAGGGGCGATCGAAAATGATTAAAAGGGTCAGTTGCGGAGCTATGGCATGTACGTGGTGCAGTGGATAGGAGAACTTTGCCCCCTCCTATCTCCAACAATGACAACAGGGGTGTTCGAAGGTGATTGGAAGCGTCAGTTACGGAGCTATGGTATGTATGGGGGTGCAGGGGATGGGGAGGGGGGGGGGGCACATTTACGCCCCCTCTTTCTCCAATAATGAGCGTAGCAACACAACATGGGCGATTTAAGATGATCGAAAGGGTCAGTTAATACGAAGCTAATGCTGGGTGCAGGGGATGGGGACAATTGCGCCCCCTCTTTCTCCAAAAATGCCAGTCAAACACGATGAGGGCGATCGAAGATGACTGGACATGTTGAAAGGGTCAGTGCACGGAGTTTTTTGGTGCAGGGGACAGATAGACATTAACCCATTCGTTTCTAAAAAAAACCCCGTATAGTACAAACACAATCGGTGGCGATTCAAGATAATAAAAAGAGTCAGTTACGGAGTTATGTGGTGCAGGGAATGAAAGGGAGGGGGTGGGGTGGATGCCTGCCTCCGTTTCTTCACAAATAGACATTGATGTGTAGCTTGATATGTTTGAGCCCTGTTTTAAAGCACAATTCCAATTATAGTTATAATGGTCCAACTATATATGTGTACAAAATGTAATACTTTTTGGCTGTTCACCCAGAAGTTAAAACAACAGATAATTAAAAATAATTTCAAATGGTATATGAAACTGGGCCCAGAACATTCAATTAGACGATTATTATCGTATTAACCTAAAGGCTATTATTGTCTTGCAAAAGATTTGTATTATATATTAAAAGATGTTACGTACTATAATGAAGGTCATTTACAAATACATTGATCTGTATTTACTTAGAGGACGTTGTAGTTTATTTGCTTCTCATACAAATTCATTCCTGCATATTTTCCACAACTATGTCAACACCTCAAACAAATCTAAAACAGTAGCGTAACTTTATAGAATTCCAAATTATGAATGAATAGTATATACACATTTGATACAAATATATATGGTATAGTAAAATATATCAAGTAATTTGAATTTAATTATTTATTTCAATCAATATTTTTACACTAATAAACACAATTCAGAAAGAGAAATTAACATATACAAAATATCGAATACTTTACAAGAAACAAAGGTTGTATTCATTTTTTAGATCAAACATTTGGTTTCAGAGGATATGGGGCTTGATAATTAATTATTTAGTTATAATGGTTATGTTTTTGTCTGTTAATTTGATTAATATATTTATTTATGATTTTATTTATTTGTTTCCATATTCTTTGTTTGTATTCATTTTGTTTCATACATTGTTTATTAGTTTATGTATCATGTACAGTATATTTAATCTATTACAGAAAACAGATTGCTTTAAGCTGAACAAAAATAAATAATTTACGCCTTAACCATGTTTAAACTATAGAGTCCGAGCAGGGCGTGTGTACAAATTAAACCACGAATGTAAATCTTAACAACATATAAACCTTATAAAATATAAACCTAATTGCATACATTTTTAAAATGCATTACTTACGCTTCAAGGGAAGGAAACCTTCTTGCTAACCATCATTTTAGTGACTGAAACTTGTGTGTCATCATTGAAATTGTATCATCATCAGTTATAATATTATTGATGTGTGCACCTAGTACAAGGCTGCCTGGCTTGAATGTGCCCCAGGGGGTGGAAAACGTGCACTTTGTGTGCTGGATTGATCGCAGTATGCATCGTTTGACCGGGGTAATACTATCATTGTCAAGCGCTTAGACGGTTGGGCATGATTATCAATCATACTAGGCGCTATATAAATTTAATATTGTAATTATTATTATTATCATTATTATCATGGTTGATGGGCTTTGAAATATTTATGGTTTTACAATTCTTACAGTCTTACTTTTCTTCTTCCTCGAACAAAAAAAATAAAAAATTTAGACGCTTTTGGGAAACGCTCTTACCAATACCCCTTTAATACAGTTAATGATTAAGGTCATTAGTGGAATGCGGAAAAAAAATCATCACTCATTTACAAATCCAATCAAAACAAGAACAAAATAATGTATTGATTTGATACACAACAATTCAGTCTTAAACATAAATAATCAAAACATACATATATATAAAGCGGTACTACATTTTGAAATAAATTATATCTCAAATAAAAGAACGTGTTTTCAACATTAAAAGTATATTTTAAATTGGACAATGAATTATCTAAACATAATGATAATCATAAGTCAATGACATTCATACCTTTGATATAATACCGCTTTACAAATAAGCAAGCATAATTACAAGTTCAACAATAAAGTATTCAAAACATAACAATATTTATTAATTCAAAGTTATAATACATACCTAGGATGACAGAAAAGGTTATACAAATTCATACACACAAGTTAAATGTAAACAATAACGTTGTATCCACATTAAAAATCACGTTCCAAAGAGTTCGTAGATCGAGTGGCGAATTGTATGTTATAGTCGACTTATGTCCGCGAGATATTTGCATCAACAGATCTACACACACCCGGGGGGTAATGGTATGCCCTATCGCGCATTCCCATTCACTTTACACGCCGAGCAGCATCATCCAATCAATGTGGCCTAACTTCAGGCTGTATGACTTTTGTAATCAAACCCTTTTCGCGTATCACTCTTTATCGGTTAGCATTTGAACATGTTTAATGATGACATTACAAAGATAGTATGAAATGGATTTAGAGTGGACGTTTTGTGCACTTTCATCGCACCGTCGGGTATATTTCGAAATAAGATGCTAAAGAAAATCATGTTTTTTTAAAATTTCAAAGACTGATTTAAGGCTAAGCCTCCAACTGCGAGCAACCCAAATAAGTAAGAGAGGAGTCATTGCAAAGGACTTAGGGGAATGCTATCTATCATAGTGTCATCACAGTTGGTGGCGTATATAGCGTGCGCCGGGGAGGGGTTGGGGGTGGCGGAGGTGCACGTGCCCACCCCCCCCCCCCTGAAAAATTAATACATACAATTAAATATGAATTAAAAAAAAAAGAAAAAAAAAGAAGATAATTATTTACAGTATAAAGATAGAGGTATAATTACAAAGATACATAAAGATATACAGATATACAAATATAAGGATATTTTACAAAACAATAAAAAAACATCAGTATAAGAAAGAATTCTTAACAACATAAACATAGAGATTACTTATAATTACAAAGATACATACATAATAAAACTATACAAATGTAAAGATAAAAAAGAATAACAACAAAAGAAGAGGAATCTTTACAAAATATAGATAGAGATAATTGACATTATTTTAAAGAAATATATACAGATATATATTTTATATATACAAATATAAAGATACAACAATTCCCCCAATAGGTGGTTAGTTTCATGTGTTTTTGTGGACGCGTTTAATCATAATGATTGAACATTAGGCCGATATACGCGACCAAGGTTCAAACCCGGTCCGATTAGTGCGAAGAGCTAGAGCGGAGCTGTGGGCACTATACGAGGCATAACACAGGGCTCCACACTTACGTACTTTAATATCAGTGGCCTAGTCGCGGGCCAGTAGAAGAATTTCTTCCCCCTTCCTGGTGGTCCGAAATAAATATTTACTGGCCCCAAAATTGTATTTCATCAGTAAACTTTTTACAAATTAAAATATCACTCTTAATCTGTGATTATAGATGAAGCATGGCATGGAAGAAAACAAGATTATCCTATTTTGTCAATCGGGCCACCAAAATATGACTTATATACATTGTTGTTGGCCCGAAGTGCAATGTCACTGGCCCCGGGCTAGCAGGCCAGTGCGAGTGTGGAGCCCTGTATAACACATCTTCACTGCCCCATAGTATTCGCGTTGCCCCTAAATCAGTCCGACCACCAATTCGCCACTGTTATCTATATAGTGTCATCACAGTTATCCTATAGAGTGTGTAATGAAAAGTCAATGCGAGAATGATATCAACCACAGATCTACGACTGAATTACAATTGTTTAGATGCGACGTTTCAACAAATCATAACTCCCTTTGAACACAGGCACGAGTACAAATGGGCATATAAAAATAACCCTTATAATTTTTGCATTTCCAGTATACATTGACCAAAAGACCTCGTTATAAAAACATCAAGTACACAAACAAAATAGTCCGGATTCACAAAGGAGGTTTGTACAAACCATGGTTTAAACCATGGTCTACATGTTTTTCGTATACATTTTGTACAAGTAAAACAATTTGTAATTTCTAATGATATGACTGTTAGTGCTTGCTAACCAGTAAATGTCACCATCTGACAAGACAAACATTTATTGGTTTGATTTAGTAAATTGTTTCCATCTACATTGTTAATAAGTAAGGAGTTTACATTCTTTCTCCATCAGTTTACAATGGCACGCCATAAGTGTAGACCATGGTTTAAAGGGGTAGTACAGTTTTGGTAAGGCTGAACTTTAGTAACCCAACCTGGACAGTAACATTATAAACTAATAGTTATAACTCTACCATGCTCGAAAGGTATACAAAATTACAAACGACAAAAAAGCCTGTTATCATTAAAAAGAGCTATTAAAACACAATTGAGGGCGCTTTCTAAAAAGGCATTGGTTTCAACCATTTTTCATACAAAATTATGCATGTGATGTTTTATTGAAATAATGATTAAAGGGATAGTTGAGTTTTGGTAGAGAGGGCGCTAGACTACTTATTTTTTTGTGAGGTAATGAAAAACTGAGTGTAAAATTTGAAAGAGCATACTATTTAAATAATAAAATCATCTTTGTTTGATCAAAATCGGTTCAGAGACGGCTGAAATATCCATAAATATAACAATTTGTAATAAACCTGGGGCCTAGGGTTTATTAGAGAATTTTGAACGAGCCGTTAAAAATTCAAAAAAATGCTTCCTCTTTTAAAAAAGTTACAAATAGGTTTTTAAATAGTTGTTGGTTATTTCTCTATCTAATCACTATTTCAACAAAGCATCACATGCACAATATTTTATTCAAAATGGTTGAAACCGATGAGTGTTTAGAGAGCGCCCTCTTACGTTGTAACGGCTCTTTTTGAATGATAACATGGTCAGAAAAATCAGGTCAGAAAATCAGTACGTTTTTTTTAGTTAATTGAATCTATTCATTTAGAGCGCATAATCTGACAGTTGGTTGGAGCTTGCAATCGAGCATGTTTCTTTCTGCATCGGGGCTCATGGTATTAATTTGCCTCCTATATATATTTAGTTTACTTTAGGCAATATGTCTTTTATCACTAGTTTTACTTTTAACCAGATAAGATTTTTTTTTTTTTTTTTTTTTTTTTTTTTTTTGTCCCACTTGTGGAATATTTCAGCGCCAATATATGAGAAAATGTTTATGAATGCGTTTAATTTATATGTGTTATATAGTAAGGAGGAGGAGGAGACCTCATAGAGACCTCACAGAGGAGGAATGTTTAGTGTATATATCTTACAATTATTTTTAGTTAAGTTACTGTGTGTGTTGTGTGTGCAGCTGTGTGTGAGTGTTAATTGCATTGCCGACGTAGTTGGGGATCTCGACCAGTATGCTGATTTGTGGAGTCATTTATATATTCTTGAGCCTGCTTATGCCAGCCCGTTTGTTAGAAGCTTATATATGGATGAAATAATACATGAATATATATATATGTATATTAATATGTAGTTATGGAAGGTAAAGATATTTTTATTAAATGTAATCTTCTTTCTTTGAATGTTAAAGGAATTCGAGAAAAGTCAAAGAGGGCAAAAATTTGTACGTGGTGGAAAGATAAAGGTGTAGATATTGTTTTTTTACAAGAAACATATAGTACAATTGAAGTTGAGGAGACTTGGAAATTGCTATGGAATGGGAGTTCATATTTTAGTCATGGGACAAACCATAGTAAAGGGGTGCTTATTTTAATAGATAATAAATTAGATATTCAGATATTAAATGTTATTTCAGATAATAATGGTAGATATGTTATAATGGAATGTATTATTCAGGGGATGAAATTGATAATGGCTAATGTTTATTTGCCAGTAAGAGGAAGGGAATTAGAAAAAAATGATTTTTTGGTTAATTTTGAAAAAATAGTAAAAGAAATTAATAAAGAAAATAATGCAATAATTATTGGGGGAGATTTTAATATTATTTTAAATAAAGATTTAGATTATTTTGGAAGTAGTAAACACAATGTTCAGTCTCGATTTAATATTTTATTTGAACAATTTTTAGATAGATTTGAGTTGCTGGATATTTGGAGGGTAAGGAATGGATTGAAGAAACAGTTTACGTATAGGCAAGTTAATTCATGTATACAAAGTAGATTAGATTATTGGTTTGTTTCTAAGCAGATAGAACATGTAGTATTAAAGTGTGATATAATACCTTCTACGGCTCCAGATCATTCAGCCATTCAATTGCAATTTTACGATAAGTTAATGTATTCATCTAAGTTTCAGGGATCCTATTGGAAATTAAATAATAGTTTATGTCAAGATACTGAATATATTAATTGTATTAAAGAGGAAATTATTAAATTAAAAGAAGAATTTCGAATAGAAATAGAAGATAAAAGAGTTTTATGGGATTTTTTGAAAATGAAAATTAGAAATGTTAGTAGAAAATATTCAAAAGAAAAGGCGAAACAACGAAAACAAAGAATTGAAAATTTGGAAGAAGATATTTTGAAGTTGGAAAATGAATTGTTGAATGGAATAGACCAGGAAAAAGTTGATGACTTAGAACGAAAAAAAAAAGACTTACAGGATTGTTATAATTATATAAATGAAGGTATTAAAATTCGTTCTAGAGCATCACACTATGAATGTGGAGAAAGAGACACTGGGTATTTTACTCAATTAATGAAGTCTAATAAAAAGAAAACCGTGATTAGTAAACTTTATATTGATGAAGAAATAAGTTTTGATCAAAACAATATTTTGCAGGAAATATATACATTTTATAGTAAGCTTTATGCTCAATCGGAAGGGGAAGTTGATTTTGTGGATGATTTTTTTCAGGACCTGCCAAAATTAAATTTAGAGTTGTGTGCATTATGTGAAGGCAAAATAACAAACGGAGAATGTGTTGCAGCCATGAAAGAAATGGCATCTAATAAATCCCCTGGTAATGATGGGTTAAGTGTCGAATTTTATATATTGTTTTGGCCATTAATAGGAAATTTAGTTGTAGATTCTGTAAATTCAGCTTTTGAAAAGAAGGAACTTTCCTCATCACAAAAGCAGGCAGTTATAAGTTTGATTTATAAAGAAGGAAAAGATCCCTTATTTATAAAAAATTATAGACCAATATCTTTATTGAATGTTGACTACAAAATTTTAACTAAAGTGCTTTCTATAAGGATTAAAAAAGTTTTAAATGAATTAATTTCTGTAGACCAGGTGGGATATTTAAAAGGTCGAAATATAGGTGAAGCGATAAGAATGATAGATGATATAATTCATCATACATCAGTTAATAAAATACCTGGATATATGATGATAATTGATTTTGAAAAGGCTTTTGATTCAGTTTCACATACTTTTTTGCAGAAGGTTTTGATTACATTTGGTTTTGGACCGTCATTTTGTAGATGGGTGGAGACTATATATAATAATGCTCAAAGTTGTGTTTTTAATGGGGGCGCATCTACTGGATACTTTGATATTAAGAGAGGTGTTAGACAGGGGGACCCCTGTCCCCATATTTGTTTATACTTTGTATTGAAATTTTAGCGCGTTCAATATATAAAGACCCGGAAATTCAAGGATTTACTTTTAATAATGTACAAGTAAAACAAATTCTTTATGCAGACGATATGACTCTCTTTATTCGGGACTCAAACTCACTTAAAAGGGTAGAAAAACTGTTCGAAAGTTTTGCTACAAATTCTGGATTAAAAATTAATAAAGAAAAAACTTTCATATTATTGTTAGGCCCTTCTCAAAATAAAAATATTGCTCTTCCATTTGGTAAAATAGTACAAATAGTTAAGATTTTGGGTATATACTTTTCTTTGGATGTCGAAGTTCAGGAAAGGACTAATTATAAGGAAATTTTGAGTAGAATAAAAAAGTTGTTGTTTTGGTGGAAACAAAGAGATTTAACTTTAATGGGGAAAATCCAATTGATAAAAACGTTTATTTTGTCAAAATTGATTTATGTATCGGCGCTGACACCAGTACCGAATTGGGTATTTCAAGATTTGGATAAATTGGTTTTTGACTTTTTGTGGAATGGAAAAGATAAAATTAAACGAAATGTTATGTTCTTGGATTATTGTAAAGGTGGACTTAGACTAACAGACTTTCATTTATTTATTTTAGTACAAAGGATTATGTGGGTAAAGCGACTCTTAACGGGGGATGCAAAAATGGGATGGAAACAGTATTTTAATTATTTAACTAAAGATGCTGGAGGAAGTTTGATATTTTATAATAATGCAATCATAGGTATATCTGAATTAGTATTACCGGCATTTTATAGAGATATGTTGGACGTTTGGATGGCCACGAAAACGTTTTTGTTAAAAAAAGATACATCTAAAAGGAATGAGATTATTTATAATAATAGATTTGTTTATATTGATGGTCATGTTCCTTTTGATGAACAACTATTTAAAAAAAATGTTTATAAGTTGCATCATATTATTGATGAGGAAGGCAATATAAAATCAAATGAGGAATTTCAAAGAAAGGGTTTAAATACTTTAGAAATCACAAAAATACAGCGTATTTTTCTTGGCATTCCCCCTTCATGGAAACAATTTTAAAATAAAAATACTCACTCAAATATAGATAGGGAATTAGATATGGACTTTTTAATTTTTGAAAGGGTATATTTGTTGGATCAAATTACTTCAAAAATTATATATGCATTTTTATTAAATAAGAGAGTAGAAAAATCATATGCAGAACGAAATTTAGAGCAGATTTATAATATTAATGGGAAAGATATACAATCAATATTCGTAAGACTTAGAAAAAGCACTTTGAATAGTAAGCTTCGAGAATTTCAATTTAAAATGCTTTATAATATTATATATACTAAATTACATTTATATACATTTAAAATGGTTAATAGTAATTTATGTTCTTTTTGTGGTAAATATGAAGAAACTTACGAGCATTTATTTTGTCTTTGTGAGAAAGTAAAACCATATTGGGAAGAGTGTGGGAATCTATTTAATTTAGTAGAGATTAAAAATATAAATTGGAAAGGTATCCATGTAGGGATAATTGAGTTAAACATAGGAAAGGAACAGTTATTAAATCATATAATAATTTTGATAAAATATATGATATTTATAGACAGTAAAAATAAAAATAAACCACCAACTCCTTTGGAGATTAAGAAAAGATTATTAGAAAATAGAAAGGAGGAGAAGAAATTAGCTGGAGATCGAGGTACTCTAACATATCATTTTAGAAAGTGGGACAATTTAAAATAGCTTCGTGCAGAACAAAATAGGGAAGGCGAATAGAAGCAATGAAATAAACATGGCTAATAATTGGTCGAGATTCTCACAAGATGTAGGCATGTTTTCTGTGGATGTGTGTGTGGGTGTCTGTGCACGCGTGTGTACGTGTGTATGTAAGTGCTTGTATAGGTGTTTTTGTTTTTTTGTTTGTTTGTTTGTTTGTTTTTTTTTTGGGGGGGGGGGAATATTTTGTTCTCTCCTATTTTCCCCTTTTTTATGTTTATGCTTTCTTCATGCATGCATGTTTCATGCTTTATTTGATGTAAATAGTAAAAGTTAATTTGTACTATTTAGATGTGAATGTAAGATCATATTATATACAATTATGTAAACATGCAAATTATTTTATATACTAATCTTGTTATTGATTGTTATTTTGTTATTGTTTGGAGAAAATAAATATCTTTGAAAAAAAAAAAAAAAAATGATATTTACTACGTCATTTGTAATTTTGTGTTCTTTTCTAGTTATAACTATTAGTTTGTAATGTAATGATGCAGGTTTTGGTTACTAAAATTCAGTTTCACCAAAACTGTACTCTCCTTACCAGAACTCAACTATCCCTTTAAATAGAGAGATCATCAACAACTATTAAAAAAACGCTTTTGACAATTTTTGAAAAAGTGCAGGCATTTTTAACATTTTTTGAAAAAATCATCTAATTATTTGGGCCCCAAATAATTATAATATCAGATATATTTATTGATATTTCAGCCGTTTCTGGGTCGATGTTGACCAAATAAAGTTTATTCTGCCATTAAAATTGCATGTTCTCTCAAATTCGACACTCAGTTTTTCATTACCTCACAAAAAAATTGTGATGTGCAGCGCCCTCTCTACCAAAACTGAACTACCCTTTAAACCATAGTTCGTACAAATCTCCTTTGTGAATCCGGGCCAATATATATTGTATCTACGGAGACTGCGCGATCCGAAAGTAAATTTGAAGGGTAGGTCGAATAAAGGAGCATTTTGCGCAGCCTTTCGATGACAACAAATATGTTCTACTGGAACGATTTCCGTTTAATTTGCTTGATACTTCCTCCTCCATAATTTTGTTGGAACACCAAAGTTGTGATTTACAAAAAAGACCACAAAAAGTAAGTATTTCTTCAGAAATATCGCTCGTTATTTGCTAATTTTTTGATTGATGAGTAATTGATGTGTGCTCTTTCAGTTGACATTGAACATTTCCGTCGCCGTGTCCGTGTTCTAATGTTTGCGTATCTCGCCTATGATGCGCGAAGTTGGGATACGCGCGAAGTTAAGACACTTGTCCATACATTGTGCAGTACTACTATAATACACGAGAATGTATTAACTAATCAAAAGCATATAGAGTGGGTAGAACGGGCTAACTGGTAAAATAATGGAGTCAAAACAGCAAGCAGCAAATCAAACATACAGGAATCAAACAGGAACATATAGGGTAGAACGGAGGAGAACATAAACAATGTGTTGAGGCGATCAAGTCTGGGTATGCACTAATTTATTGAGGCCAACATTGGCAAATATATACACAAATAACAAAAGGATGTAAGATGCAATTAAATAAAAGACAACGTACCTATAACTAAAATGGAACAACCTTATTCTACAAAATAACCAATGAGAGATAGGGGTGATGGTGGAATGTGACCAGAAGATGATGAAGATGAGGAAAGGTAACCAAACATAATAGAATAGAAAAGGCATGCGTGGCATCCACATGTAGAGATAGTTAAAGGCAGAGAGAAAGAGAGAGAGAGAGAAACTATAGAGGCAGCCAGCAGGCCAGAAAGGAAACAATAGAATAGACAGTTCAGAGGACATGAATGAGATGATTGAAATAACAGAACAGAATACCAACAGATGTTGATAGAGAAGAATGGGGTGACGGTGACAAAAGGGGATGAGCATAATAGAACAGAACTTGAACTAAATACCAATAGCAAGAGAACAAAGATAAATAACCAAGGGTAACCTAATGACAAAATAAAGACCCTACACTACCGAAGATCCTCTTTGGTACTACTGCTATACATGCAGTATGTCAGTGCTACACGTAGTGCTAGTGTGTGTTGATGTTCCGACGGAGCCACAGAGACATTTCATTCAGTGAAAAGCGTAAACATCTACTCCTTGGACTAATAACAGAACATAAGGTAAGTACTGAACAAATTCAAAATCAAACGGTATGCTTATCTCCAGCGTATCAATTGCGTGTAAAAATGGTCAAGCTGACTGGACCATGTACTTAAGACTTTTTTTTAGTAGATCATAGATGTGCATTTCTGTGTAATACTAGTATATGTCCTGTGAGTAATGTGTACACATTCCATGGTAAACTAAATGTGGCGCTAGTTCACTATTGTACCCGCACTCCGGTGTCGGCACGCTAGGCCGCTAGCTGCCCGTGACGCGATCGTGAAGAGTACCCTTCAAAACAAAAATATAACGCACCCAAAATCAACTAAATCTTCGACAATTGTTAGTCCTAACCCTATATAACCCTAACTAAACCCCTAACCCTAACCCTAATTCTTTGGCTATAGGTCAGATTAATGGCTATAGGTCAGATTTAGTGGCTATAACTTGGCTACATAACTTTTTAAGACATACAGTAATAACTTATATTAATTAATAAAGCAGTGGTGTGGTGGGGCCTAATACACGATATAGCCATTAATCTGACCTATAGCCATTAATCTGACCTATACTTATACTATATAGCCACCAAATTAGGGTTAGGGTTAGGGGTTTAGTTAGGGTTATATAGGGTTAGGACCACATCTACAATGTATTGTAAATGGTCCTGATGGACCATTTACTGCTCACAGTGGTAAAAATCTACGGGACACAATTTGAACTACAAACAGAGAGAAAAGAACAGCATATCTAAAGTAAAAAATTGCATACCTAGATTGAAGCTGATTTTATGATTTATTGTACAAAATTTCATTTTCAAAATGATAAGTCATACTTACAAAAATCGTCATATAAGTTCCATTTCTTTCTCTTCCTGCTCGATGTCCCATCGTAAACAAAGAAAGCCCGCCCGCAACATGCGGAGGCCGCTTATTATTGTCCAAAACAAGCCAACTCGCGATCTGCAAGCATGCCCGCCGTATCCGATTTCGGATACGCCGTATCAGAATTCGGATACGCCGTGTCAGAATTCGGATACGGTAACACGTGTGGTGTGGGAAGCTTGCGGGAAATACATGACAGTCATCCAGATAGCAGCAACACTTTCGAGAGGGATCACGACTGAGATTTTCTCAGTCTTTTTATTTTCCAAAACTGCAGATTTTCCATTTTTTTCGACATTTGAAGAATAATTTGGACCATTTTGGTAAGTTCATATAACACTTGTATCATTTTTAGGGCCAGTCATGATTGATTTTGTTGAATTTAAGATAAGAATTTTGTGTGAAATTTTGACAAACTTTTTTTGTACTGTCCCACATTGTTCCCGTATAGCGCAGCATTACAATGTAGTGTTGTGTGGTTAGGACTAACAATTGTCGAAGATTTAGTTGATTTTGGGTGCGTTATATGAACACAACACTACATTGTAATGCTGCGCTATACGGGAACAATGTGGGACAGTACAAAAAAAGTTTGTCAAAATTTCACACAAAATTCTTATCTTAAATTCAACAAAATCAATCATGACTGGCCCTAAAAATGATACAAGTGTTATATGAACTTACCAAAATGGTCCAAATTATTCTTCAAATGTCGAAAAAAATGGAAAATCTGCAGTTTTGGAAAATAAAAAGACTGAGAAAATCTCAGTCGTGATCCCTCTCGAAAGTGTTGCTGCTATCTGGATGACTGTCATGTATTTCCCGCAAGCTTCCCACACCACACGTGTTACCGTATCCGAATTCTGACACGGCGTATCCGAATTCTGATACGGCGTATCCGAAATCGGATACGGCGGGCATGCTTGCAGATCGCGAGTTGGCTTGTTTTGGACAATAATAAGCGGCCTCCGCATGTTGCGGGCGGGCTTTCTTTGTTTACGATGGGACATCGAGCAGGAAGAGAAAGAAATGGAACTTATATGACGATTTTTGTAAGTATGACTTATCATTTTGAAAATGAAATTTTGTACAATAAATCATAAAATCAGCTTCAATCTAGGTATGCAATTTTTTACTTTAGATATGCTGTTCTTTTATCTCTGTTTGTAGTTCAAATTGTGTCCCGTAGATTTTTACCACTGTGAGCAGTAAATGGTCCATCAGGACCATTTACAATACATTGTAGATGTGGTTATATGTTTGTTTCGAAGGGTACTCTTCACGAGCGCGTCACGGGCAGCTAGCGGCCTAGCGTGCCGACACCGGAGTGCGGATACAATAGTGAACTAGATGTCACATGATCAATTATAAGTCTATGAATTAATGAACGAAAAAGCAATGTGATCTTCCTTAACTAGTGGCACTAATTTTGTACACAGTTTATTAAGGCCACCAGGCACCAAGCAGACTTTCCAATCCAAACACTTCAATCAAATACTATCTTTGTAGGGAAAGAGAAATTCGGAAAGAGAATTTCGGAAAACCGAAAGCCGTTCCATGTGTCTATTGGTAATGCGAATACAATGAGATACAGTATGTGAGAACCGCTAGAGTTCTGAGTAATTTACGTGAATTTTTAACCAATGTAAAACAAAAATGAAAACGGCCCCATAAATTAGACATTTATAAGTGTTCCACCATTCAAGCATCATCGAATTATAATTATTAACGGTAAGTTTTAGTTTGATCATAACTGTAGCACCCCGGCCTTTCATTGTTCTTCTATATAGATACATCACCATGGCAACGTGCACCAATCAGTTGTTCAACAAAGACCTGCAGTGTCCGATCTGCCTCAAGATCTACTCCGACCCGAAGCTCCTCGACTGTTCGCATACCTTCTGTTCGGGATGTATCACGTTGTTCTTGAGGTCCCAGGAAGGCACCAGCGAATTCCAATGTCCAAGCTGCCATAAGACCACGATAGTTCCTGAAGGTGATATCGGGTGTCTGCAGACAAACGTTGTAAATCAGACCCTGGTTCGGGATGGGAATACTAGTCAGGTGAATGTTTAACATAGATTGTTCAGGGTGTTGTCACAAATCACCGGATAGGGGAAACAGATGCCCGACGGAGGGTACAATTTTCAATCCGTTCGTCTCCGTTCGTATGCTTTTCTTGTCAGGCGATCATGTACGTTGTTCTATCAGGTGGAATGTTTTGTACATGATGCAATGGAGACGACTTTAACCATCAGATAATTTGATTTGTAAAATGTTCTATCCGTCGGGCGTCCGTTAACGATATCCGGTCACATTTGCCCAGGCCTTGAAGCTGTTGTCATATAATCACCGGATAGCGTAAACGGATGCCTGACGGATAGACAATTTGCGAAAAAATATATCTGGTGGTGAAAATTGTCTCCTCCCTGCATGCACAAAACTTTCCACTGGCTAAAAACAACGGGACATCGCCTGACAAGGATCGCGTTGACCGAGCAAGAAACGGGCAAGAAACTCAATTTCAAATGGAGACGAAATGTTGCTCTTTGTCTTCGAGCGTCCGTTACCACTGTCCGGTGATATGTGACAAGGGCTTAAGTTGGACTTAACAATCATGGAGAGTTTTTCTAGTTTCTTTTACTTTTTAACAACATACTTTTTTTTTAAAGTTCTATAATTATGATAAAACTAATTTCTATATTTTTTTCATTATCAAGGAGACTTTAAGTTCTTGATGTAATTTTTTGTTGAAAGTCCTAAATATTTGCCAATTTGTATTTTTGTATATATGTTCTATTTCAATGATACTTTAATTTTAAGTTCATCTAAGTACAATATTTGTGAAACACCTCCAGGTCTGCACAATCTGCAAGACGGACACTCAAATCATCGCTCTGACCTACTGCCAGGAATGCGACGACTTCATGTGCGTGGACTGCCACAAGACCCACGACAACCAGGACAAGTGCCCTAAGCACCAGGTGGTCGAGATTGATGACATCTTCTCGGGAAAGGTGATGGTGACCAAACCTCCACGCAAGTGCGCGACGCACTCGACGGAACTAGTAGAGTGCTTCTGCGTCGACTGCAAGAAGTACGTCTGCTCCCGATGCGGGATGATGGAGCACACGGTGGCTGGACACTGCATCCTGGACCGCAGCGAACACAGAGAGTCCCAGCTTATGAAGATCAGAGACCTCAGCGCGGAAGCCAACACCAAGAGGTCTTCGGTTTGCGAGTTCATCACTTTCGTCGAGGAGCAGCAGGAAGCGGTGAAAGTTGTCAAGGAAAGACTTGCGCATCAGATAACAGACAGCTGCGAAGAGTCCATACGGCAGCTGCAGGGTAAGCGCGATCTCTTGGTCAAGAAGTGCAACGATGATATGGACAAACTGGACCAAGAACTCCAGGAGATGAAAGACCAGAGTAGGGCACAAATTGGTCAGATCGGTGATATGAGTGAGTTGGTGGCGAATGTAGACAAGGTTCAGCTTGAGGGCGAGTTTCTAGCGGCGCATGAAACCCTCTGTAAGGAACTCGAAAAAGTTCTTGGAAAAACAGACCCAGACTGCGACAGAGCCAAGGCCAAGACTCAAAAAGCAGAAAAGATGTCTTTCCCGGGATTTCAAATCCACGTAAAGACAGAACTGGTTAGTATACTAGAATTTAAACTCTAACAATATTATCACGATAGTTCAGTTCTTAAAGTTTTACATCGAACAGTAGTCGGTAAACAATGTGGTTTTTCTAAAATAGAAAATACAACTAAAAAGAATGACCGACTGCTAACAATAGTATCAATAGTATGACATCTGTGAATACACTATACAGGTTGGCCCCAAAAAACGGAACGGGGCACTTCCCAAAATAAAGTTACAAAATGATTATGTCCATCGGATAGGGTGTCTTTTCCGATGAAAAACGATACCAAGAATAGTCATTTTGGTTGTGTAGTTTCTGTTTTAGAGACCTCTAACTGACACTATGTCAGGTTCCCATTTTTGTCAATTTTTACCAAGTCATTGCCCGACAATTCGCACTTACAGCCCGTTATAGCATCAAACAACCGTGCCCATTCTTTCGTTTCACAGCTGAATGCACACTAACAATGGCGCGCGTATTGCTCTGCTATAACGGGCAGTAAGTGCGAATTGTCGGCAATGACTTGGTAACAATTGACAAAAATTGGAACATGACATAGTGTCACTCACCATGCTCACAGCGCCCTAAAACAAAAACTACTCAACCAAAATGACTGTTCTTGGTAATGTTTTTTTCATTGGAAAAGACACCCTACTGATGGACATAATAATTGCGTTATTTATTTTGGGAAGTGCCCCGTTCTCTTTTTTGGGCCACCCTGTATACCACTTTCAATTTCAACAGCAGTTGCTATGTCAGGAAACGTAAACCATCATAAGGACAAAAAAAGCACCAATAAGCTATTTATATCATGTCAATATACTGGTCAGCTTATAAAGATGACGCAAAGAAAATGACAAAAAGAACATGCCCTGCATGCTTTGAAACAATATCCTTTCAGTGCATTTCTTGTCCTAATGATGGTTGGGCTTTTCTGACATACCAACTGCTATTGAAATTAAAGGTGTGTCAGTTGGTAGTGTATTCAAACATGTGATATTATTGTGAGCAGGCGCTCAGCTTGGACGAAGGTGCATTGTTCATATAACAAGTATCTGAGTTGTGATTGAAAGATGAGGTATAATTCAACTCTGGAGACATTTTCAGTGGGCGTTTCAAATGTTAATTTTCAAGCTAAGTTATTGTTTTAATGACTTTTCTATTCACAAAACTTTTGTAACTTTCCCGAGCCACATGAACAGCTATTCCTGAAAGGCTAAAATTTATAATGTGATTTCCATGTAATAGAACCTTTAAGTAATTGCCTGTATGCCTGGAAATGTAATTTTGTTATTGTAAAACGTAAGAAAAGAAATATTTCACTATCAAATGTTTGAAAAATTAGGTGATACCTGCAAAAAAATAATTCGCACACGGAAAGCTCATGGAATAATTAAGTGCCCAGTGATTGATGCGTGTACGTGTATAGTCACGAAAACCGGGTGGATGTACAGACGGACGTGTAATGTTTGTGCGCTATAAGTGGCGCGGACATAATTTTGTTTTGCATGGAACGTTTGACTCATTAACGATTTAGGTTCAGATCTCACCTCCTTCATAATTCATAATACTATTTAAACAACTGTTTTTACTCGATTATTTGTTTTGAATATATATGATTTCCGTTACTTTCCGAAGCTCATAATCTTCCCCTTTCGCCCCCAAAAATCTATCCCAAAAATCTATCACTCTCATCTCTCATCTCATGGATCAATCAAGGGGGACGAAAGCGCCTCTTCCTTGGCCGAAACCAAGCCCTGGCGGTCCAGGCACAAGTGTGCTCTTCAAGATGACCATGATATAGTTCAGGAGATCTTGACGGAAGAATTGTTCCGCAACTTTACAGGTATACTCAATAAGCTGACGCCTACACACTTTTCCACACTGGTTGAGCAGGCAAAACGGCTTCCTATAAACACAGAAGAGCGACTGAAAGGAGCGGCAAACCTGCTGTTTAAAAAGGTGAGTGAGGATCAATCAAACATGTTTTGTTCGCACTATCAACTTGATATTTCCGATTCGTAAATCAGATGCGTGGTGCCATCTTGCAAATGCCTTGCGCACTATGCGTAATACACTGGATCAGTGTTATGAAGTAAAGGCACAAACTTGCCTAGTTCAAAATGACGAACCACAGTGAAGCATCCGCAAGCATGACGACCTTTACTCAAATCCTTGATTCGATTCATCTGATTGTGAGATTGATTAATCATAAATGTTATTTTCACACAATCAACTTACTTTGTTGACTTTACGTCGCGAACATCTTTGATGTTCCTCATCACACGTTACTGTGAGTCTAACCACTAGATGGCGCGATCATCTTTGATGTTCTTCATCACACGTTACTGTGAGTCTGACCGCTAGATGGCGCAGTCATCTTTGATGTTCTTCATCACACGTTACTGTGAGTCTGACCGGTAGATGGCGCGAACATCTTTGATGTTCTTCATCACACGTTACTGTGAGTCTGACCGCTAGATGGCGCGAACATCTTTGATGTTCTTCATCACACGTTACTGTGAGTCTGACCGCTAGATGGCGCGAACATCTTTGATGTTCTTCATCACACGTTACTGTGAGTCTGACCACTAGATGGCGCGATCATCTTTGATGTTCTTCATCACACGTTACTGTGAGTCTGACCGCTAGATGGTGCGAACATCTTTGATGTTCTTCATCACACGTTACTGTGAGTCTGACCGTTAGATGGCGCGATCATCTTTGATGTTTTTATTTTTTTTATTTTTTTTTATTTACATTTCCTTTTTTTAAATTTAAATGCACCCTCACATTCAAATTGCACTTTACCAACCAGAGATATGATAAAGCAGAACCACACACAGAGCAAGCAACAACAGTCAGCAAAATAGCAAAATGTTCTTCATCACACGTTACCTGAGTCTGACCGCTAGATGGCGCGATCATCGTTGATGTTCTTCATCACACGTTACTGTGAGTCTGACCGCTAGATGGCGCGATCAGACACTAATTGACTCGCCATGTAACCCCCCTTGTCCCTGTTCATGTTATTTGCAGTTCCGTAACACACTAAGAAATGTACAATTAGGGTGCAAAACGCCTCTACAATGCCCCCCCTCCCCCCAATTGGGGAATTGGGACCCTTAGGGTGCATTTGTGCAGGCTGCAGACCAAACTTTTGGGTGCAGAATTTCACCCTTAAAGGGACTTAGTAACATTGTCCAAATCCTCAAAATCCAATTGGAATTCCAGCGGTTTTGTCATACCTTGTTGTGTTCATTTAAAAAAAAAAAAGCATTGGACCGGTTTTGGTTTTTCAAATTTCCCTTTCGTTAAAAAATATTTACGATTGAAGTGTTCATGCAGATGTTAAAAGATCCACTGGATCGTCGAAACCGTGTACAAAGTCAGTGCACTGAACGGTTAGTGAACATCACTTTGCATTTTTGCTCATTACTTGGCCATATAACGTCCATTTAACTTGGAATAACAATATACATTAAATCAACCATTCATCACTCTTTGCACTTGCCAACAAAGTTACTAGATCCCTTTAAAGGTGCTATTATTGTTGTTTTGCTACTATTGTAACAGCAATTTGAACCTTTATTTCTTTGTGTGTATACACTATACATAATGTCTGATTGTACCATCTAGCGGTCAGATTCAGTACAACTTCAAAGAAAGAATATTGAAGATTTTCGAAAGGTCAAGTGAAAAAAGTTAGTTAATTTAATATGTCACAATGACAAACTTGGATTAATCAGTGTTACAATCATAATAATATAATAAAGGATGTGAGTAAAGCTCGTCATACTTGGTGATGCTTCACTTTGATTCGCCATTTTGAACTAGGCTAGTTTGTGCATACTGCATAACACGTGATCAGTGTCGTACGCACAGTGCGCAAGGCGTTCGAAAGATGGCACCGTTCAAAGAAAAGAAATTAGTTCTTGTGGAACTAAACTGTCGCGTTTAAAACTTAATAGTTATAAGTGAAAACTGATAGTCATTAGTAAACCTTGCTCGAATGATATAAATAAATCCTTATATAATTCTCATAGAATGCTGTTTTCATTCCAAAAGCAGATGTTAACAAAAGAGGGCGCTATGTATGCCGACACCTGGAAAGTTCACCCCTCAGCATCGGGAAAGTTACTGCATGCATCTGTATTGGCCAAACTAATTGATCAATATCGTTGAAATATAATTAGTATCAATAAAGGGATAGTTGAGTTTTGGAGTAGAAGGCGCAGAACAAAATATTTTTTTGGTGAGATAATGAAAAGCTGAGTGTCAAATTTGAAAGGGCATACAATTTTGATGACATAATACACTTTATTTGATTTTAAAAATGGTTTAGAAATGGCTGAAATATCTATAAACATTTGTAAGAATTGCGGGGCCCCACTATAATTCGTTAATTTTTTAACCCGCCGTAAAAACAATACAAAAAATGCTTCCTCTTTTCCAAAAATTACGTAAGAGGTTTTTAAATAATTGTTGATTATCTCTCTATCTAATCACTATTTCAAAAAAACACCAGATGCACAATTTGTTTTGTTAAATGGTTGAAAGCAATGAGTTTTTAGCGACCGCCCTTTTGAGTTTTAACAGCTCTTCTTGAATGATAACCAGCTTATTACTTAGTTGTTTGTAATTTGAAATTCATTTTGAGCATGGTGGAGTTATAACTATTAGTTTGTAATGTAATAGTGCAGGTTTGGGTCACTAAAATTCATGTTGACTAAAACTGTACTCTCTTTACCAAAACTCACCTATCCCTTTAATATAAATGCATACATATCAGTTGAAAGTTCCATGCGCGCCGGTGAGATTGGGCGGTTTATTTGTTATTCACTTTCAGGCCATCAGTGAGCCGATGTACAGCATGGCCTATGCAGTCTTGTCCCAAAGACTGTCGCAGATTAAGGTGCAATCGAAGACCAATCCAAGGAACTGGGTGCAGTTCCGTCAAATTCTGATTCCCAACTGTCAGCGGGAATTTGAAAGGGGTGACGAGATCGATGAAAAACGAGAAAGGGAGAGAATCGCAGAGTTACCGGTACGTCGCTTCTGTTATTTGCTGGGCAAGCGCTCAATTATTATTTTCCACCCAAATATTCTGGAATAATTCCCGCGCATCTGAGCGCGCACATTTTCACAAACTAGCAACAATTGTGCATACCGACTTCGCACGAGAATGTACGAGTCGGGCCGAATTTATGCTAGGAAATACGGGAAAAATCCTGGATTAAATGCAAGTATAAACATACTTGAAATTTCAACTGTATGGGCATACTGGGACATATATTTTCACGCGGGACTTAATTTCGCACAATTTATCTTTTCACCACACATAATATCAATTTCAAAGTTTGTGTGAAAAAATTAATGTCAAACCGTCTTCCGCATGCATGAACAGGCTTTTAAATTGACAGGAACATGGGTATAAATAGTTGTCAATATAAAAACGTGCAAAATAATGAAAAGATGCGGATGAAAAATAATTTGACAAACCTAGAGGAAATAAGATATATGAAATGAGTATTAAAACAGCAACAATTTCTGTACTATCCAGTGTACGCTGAATATATCTTTTATGAATTTATAACAACGTTATTCAAGCTTGAATATTTATTTCATACAAAGTCGTGTGATTATTAATTATGATTAGTAGGATGTCTACAACTGCCTATATCTGATTTCAGACTAATCAACGACCGGCCGCGGTACAGGAGCTGACTGGAAAATTGAACAGAGCTCGGAAAAGAGTGTTAGGGACCATCCGTTTTATCGGCGAGCTGTACCTTCTGCGAATCCTGACGGAGAGCATCATGCACGACTGCATACTCAAGTTACTGAAGGCGAAGGATGACGACGCGTTGGAATGCTTTTGCATGTTAATGTTCACGATTGGGAAGATTCTGGACCATAGCAGGGCAAAGGTCTGTCGTAACATCTAAGTTCGCTCAGTATTTTTTTCGCACATTCATTTTGCAGCATGTACGTCAAAATTACAACCGAGCATGTTGGCTTAGTGGTTAGAGTGTCCGCCTCATGCACGGGAGGTTCCGGGTTCGAACCCAGACCGGGTCATACCAAAGACTTTAAAAACGGTTCCTTCTGCCTTCTAGCCAGACGCTCGGCATTTATAGAATGGAGAAGGGAAAGTTAATCACATGAGTTACCAGAGGACTGGCCCCTTTCTGTAGCTTTCGCTACATTTAGTAGACGTGTGGCCTAGTGCTATTCTCCGCACAATTCACCGCACACTTTATTACTGCATGCTGTTGGGATAAATGTTTGGGACACATTATAACTTCACGCTGCACTTAACCCTAATGAGGTCGGGAGGCACTATGGCCCCCCTCCTTCCCAATTTCTCGGGAACGCGTACAGATCGTGACCCCGGGGGGGGGGGGGGGGGGGGTGGTCTGTCCTCATTGAAAGGGGGGTATCATGCGTGACCAAGAAAACGAGTAATTAGGGTGTTTTTTACGATCAGGCGAGATACTCGAGTATCTCGAATAGGGTCTCAAAATCTCCCCAAATCAGGAAAAAGGGTATCTTTTTTAGGCTGATGAATTACTCGCTTAGGGTCTCAAAAAGATGAATTACTCGTTTAGGGTCTCAAAAACTCAGCTTACTTGCTTAGGGTATCAAAAATAGTTATCACTTGCTTTTAATAGGGGTTTACAAAAAAAAAAAGATTACTTGCTTAGGGTATCAAATATAGTTATAACTGCTTAGGGGTTTACAAAAAATTGATTACTTGCTTAGGGTATCAAATTACCGATAATCATACTTACTTAGGGTGTATTTTTTGCACCACGCAAATACACGTTTAGGGTGCTTTTGGCAAGTCCTTGGTCACGCATGATACCCCCCTTTCTATGAGGACAGACCCCCCGGGATCGTGACGCCCCGCTGCTTGGTGACTGTTTGCTTTCGAGTCTTGCCCATCTTTAACAATTTTTCTCCTCGAAAATCGGACCTACCATTACAAAGTCAAGTGACCTTTAATCTTTGCATGTCAGCCCGAAAATCGCTCGTTTTCGTGATTTGTGTACAAAACATGGAAATATAATTTTTATACTAAAAAGAGATAAAACCTTGGTCAAATTTGGTGATTAGGTTAATTAAGTCTTTAAAGCCCAAATTGTAAATGTTAACCTGTTCTGCCTTACGGATTTAGCGCTATCAGCACATCCTTGCTTCATGTTTTTGGCCAAATTGGGCGTGGCTAACAAATTTCAAGTAGCCATTGCTCGATTACCACAGGAAAACTTTTGTATTTGAAAGAATATTTTAATAAATAGCAAACAAGACATGGTATTATTATGATTAATTTTTGTATGTAGGAGGGGTCTGAAGTGCAATAACTACTTGATGTTTACTTTGACCTCTGATTTTAACATGTGGATCAAAAAGTTTTAGTCGAAATTTGGTGTACATTGTACTTCAAGATGTTTTATACAAAATCTGAAAAAATGGAGAATTGGCTCATATATTTATATTTCGGGGTCGGGTGGGGGTGCAGAAAGGATAGTGCTCGAGTTTTATGAATTCGTTATGTTTTGTCTCACTACAGAATCGTATCGACCAGTACTTCAGAAAGTTTGGCGAGATCATCGCATCAAAGAAGAACAAACCAAGGATTCGATTCCTCCTGTGCGACCTAATAGACATGCGGAAGGTAATGATAATAACATTGCAAAGCCAAACTATATTATTAGTATACTTTGTTGTCCATTACTATCGTGTGTAGTATTACACTGGCATAAGACGAGCTGCCTCAGGCGCATCAAGCATTTAACATCGATTTCTTGCCCGGTACCCATTTACTACACATTGAAATGAAAATGTACTTTGGAATGTACGCGGGGCACAACATTTACTAAATAATTTAAGGAAATATTAATAGATCATACATCTTTAAAAGAAGTATATGTGGCTTTGAATTTTGTTTTAATTATTAAAGCATTATTGTCACCAAACATCACCTTCACACGTTTTGATTTTAAAAAATAGTTTAAACTTTCAGGGGTCTGCGGGTGCTCTCTTGTGTCAACGGCTACATTTTGAATGAAAACAGCCCAGGCCTGTAACCTTGCCTTATGGATGTTTTCTAGTATTTCAGCATCATTGAATTATCCATTTCAGTTTATAATAATAACTTATACGTTTTAATTACTAAAATTCAGTTTGAAATTGTCTCACAACAATAAATTTCATACATAGAAATAAACTGTCATAAAGTCAAAATAGAAAGACACATAGGTCTGGCAATATAAGCTGGAAGCTTGAATTGTTGATATTCCTAAGATATTCAAAGTTATACACATCCGTAATGATACAGTAAACATGATCAAAAAAGCCGAGTAATGAAAAAGAAAATGATGAGATTTTCATCATAAGCTTTCTTCTCTTTCTTGCGACAGTTTCTACGTGTGTAATAGTTATACATGACATTGTACTAATAAATATACACGACACTTATTGTGCGCTGTAAATCTACTTTTATCATACTGAGGCAAAGAAAATACAATGATCAAAAACTTACCACAGGCGTAGTATGAGGGGGGGGGGGGGGGGGGGGGGGTTAGGGGCTGCAGCTCCTCTCGTGAGTTTTTAAAACAAACATAAGAGCACCTCATACTCTGGCATTTTTAGGGCATAACCATACCTTATTCGGACAAATCCATGTTTCATTTTTTGGAGCAAATTTGTTAACATGTGCAAAACGTGATTAGTGGTTGATGCAATGTATATTATTGTTATATGATATGTCCACTGGGTGTTGTGTGAACATTTCAAATGAAATGGACGTTATATGGCCGAGTAATGAGCAAAAATCAAAAGTAAATCATTGCATTCACTTTGTACACGGTTTTCGCGGTCCTGTTGATAATATAACATCTGAACACTTCAATCGTAAACATCTTTTAACGAAAGGGAACTTTGAAAAACCTAAACCTGTCGCATGCTTTCATGCTTTTATTGTTAATACGAATATAACAAGGTACGAGGGAACCGCTAGAACTCCAATGGATTTTGAGGATTCGGACAATGTTACTATAGGCAAACTCATGTTTCACTCGGGCAAATTCATATTATTTTTTAGGGCAATGTAACATAATTTTGGGGCAAAATGTATTGTCTCATATTCAGGCAAAATCTAATTCTTTTTGTACATAATCATATAAAACAACATTTTCTGGCATCGCAAAGGGGGAAGATCTTTTTGTTTTGCTTTGCAGGTGAAAATCAGGAATGATATTCAGGCAAAAGACGTCAGTCCCCTTCAGGCCAGACTTAAAGGGGTAGTACAGTTTTTGGTAAGGCTGAACTTTAGTAACCAAACCTGGGGAGTAACATTATAAACTAATAGTTATAACTCTTCCATGCTCGAAAGGTATACAGAATTACAAACGACTATAAGCAAAAAGCCTGTTATCATTCAAAAAGAGCCATTCAAACACAAGAGGGCGCTTTCTAAAAAGGCATTGGTTTCAACCATTTTTCATACAAAATTATGCATGTGATGTTTTATTGAAATAATTATTAAATAGAGAGATCATCAACAACTATTTAAAAAACGCTTTTGAACATTTTTGAAAAAGTGCAAGCATTTTTTACATTTTTTGAAAAAATCATCTAATTATTTGGGCTCCAAATAATTATACGATCAGATATATTTATTGATATTTCAGCCGTTTCTTGGTCGATTTTGACCAAATAAAGTTTATTCTGCCATTAAAATTGCATGTTCTCTCAAATTCGACACTCAGCTTTTTCATTACCTCACAACAAAATTGTGATGTGCAGCGCCCTCTCAACCAAATCTAAACTACCCCTTTAACGCTTTGTGCGCTGTGCAGTAGATCGAGCCGTCGCCAGATTATTTTAGGCGCGCACGCGCGCGCTCCACGCATTTTTTGTATGTGCGCGCGCCGCACGCATCGTTGTCTGTGACTAGAGTCGAACAAAGCGGGCCGCTGTTTGTGACTTGAGTCGAACAAAGCGCTCAAAGAGTTAAACACCCATTATATAATATATAACAACGCAAGTCAGAGGCAACACAATTCCACGAGAACAGAGCACACACAGTAGAAGCCTTTAACCCTGCCGAACATCCGGAATAGTCTGAACTACTAATCATCATTAATCATTTGTTGTTGATATCGCCAGAATAACTGGGCGCCCCGACCACCTAAAGAGTGGAAAACTGAAAAGGCCGGTATTTTCACTACTTGTGGGTGCGTGAAGAGAGTGAAGACGGTTGCGGCTCGTGCCCGTAGCCCTACCGATTGGCGCTCACGGCCTGACAACGCTGACTGTGGTAGGGACCCGATTCCAGTCGAGAATGGGACAAGGGCCATTGACAGTCCATCATGGAGAACAAAAGACAAGGTGAGGTATTTCTTCGTTGTAATTGGCATTGCTTGTTTCAGTCGAAAACAAATGTTATTTTTGTCTCTTCATTTAAATTAGTGTGTGGTATGTTTCTCCTACAATGTTACTATCATTGTTTATTATTATTCGTAGGAGTGAAGTAGTAGTATTAGTAGTAGTAGCAGTAGTAGTAGTATTTGTTGTAGTTGTATTATTATTATTATTGTACTACTTTAGTTGATGTTCTTGATAATTACTGTTGTTATTATTATTATCATTATTATCAAATTAGCGTAATTATCAAGACATTTTAATTATAAGTAATACTAACATTATTGTTTTCTCTTTATGCCTCCGCAACGAAGTAGCCGGAGGCATTATGTTTTCGGGTTGTCCGTCCGTCCGTCCGTCCGTCCGTCCGTACGTCCCGTTCTCGTGATCGCGTTATCTCAAGAACCGATTGACGGATTTTCACCAAACTTGGGTCATGTATGTATCTTGGGGTGCCAATGATCTGATTAGGTTTTGGGGTCATGAGGTCAAAGGTCAAAGGTCACAGAGCTCATTATATATGCAAAAATAGCTCGTGATCGCGTTATCTCAAGAACGGATTGACGGATTCTGACCAAACATGGTACATGTATATATCTTGGGGGGCCAATGATCTGATTAGATTTTGGGGTCATGAGGTCAAAGGTCAAAGGTCACAGAGCTCATTATATATGCAAAAATAGCTTGTGATGCGTTATCTCAAGAAGGGATTGACAGATTCTGACCAAACTTGGTACATGTATGTTCCTTGGAGAGCCAATGAACTGATTAGATTTTGGGGGTCATGAGGTCAAAGGTCACAGGGCTCATTATATGTAAAAGTAGCTTGAGATTGGAAATCTCAAGAACTGAATATCAGATTTCAATCCAACTTGATACCTGAATCTTAGGGAACAATTGTAGTCATTAGATTTTGGGGTCATGAGGGCAAAGGTCAAGGTCACTTATAGCTCATAATTGTGATACGTCAAGATCTAAAAGACAGAGTACCATCAAAATTTAGTTGACAGAATTAATTCTGTGTACATGTTGATTTGGGCTTGATATGAATAAATTGCATAATGGCGGAGACATCATTTTCGACTGCGCGCAGTCGAAGATCCATCTAGTTTTTTTGATTAATTCATGTATAACCAAGGGCGTCGATTTCTTCTCGCCATTGGGGGGATGATACGTCATTTTGACCATCTTTGGCAAGGGCAAGCGAAGCGACAGCCCAGCAGCGTGCACGGGTTTTTTTTTGACTGAGGGGGGGGGGGGGGGGGGGGGTAGGGGGACCCAAAAGCGTTTGGATTTAGCTGTTTAGAAATTGGAAGATTGGAAGTGCACATTGCAAGCATCATGTTATGACGAGGAGGGCTTTGTTCAAGTATGGATGAAATTTAGCCTGATAGATACATAGATTGCAAGCATCCTGATGGAACCCTGAACAGAATCAGTCAAGGGATACCCACATTGGGAAGCTTATTGGGGGTTCAGGGGGCGGAGCCCCCTGGAAGCTTTGGGATTTGTAATATCCAGAAATAGAGATGTTGCATATGAATAGGAAATACAGTTAACTATTTTATAGTTAGCTCAATTTTAGTGGACACAGAGAGGAGTCCTGAATAAAACTATTTAATGAATACAGGGCCGGGACTCGGTCAAATAACCTTAATGGGGGTTCCAGGGGGCGCAGCCCCCCGAAGATTTTGGATTTGGGCAGTTTAGCACTATCAAAATGTAGTTTAAAGTACTATAGTATCAACTTTCACATTATGAATGAGAGGGGGCAATGCTCATTTAAACCCCAAATATTGGGGGATAATAATACAGGCCATCCCCTCCCCCACCTGAAATATTGAGGGGGGGGGGGGGGGGAGATATATCACCCCCATCCCCCGTGATCGACGCCCATGTGTAGAACATAATGTATTCAAACGTATACTTCTATCACATTTTCACTTGAATGTCCATTATAATCCAATATGCAGAAAACAGAAGATGTCAACGGAGGATCACGCAACAACAGACGGTAGTCGGCCGTCGCGAAGCAGAGCAAAGCTGGTCCAAAAAACAGGCCATTGTGATTAGTTTGCTAGAAGCTGGAAATAGGAGGATCACACTGCAACAGAGGGCCACATGCCAACGTAACACAGTGCAATGCTGGTCCAAAGAACAGTCCATTACGATTAGTTTGATTTGATCTCATGTAATTTAGTCAATCGGTCATATAATAACTATTTATACAAACAATTAAATCTGGTTTAGCGCATTTCCAATTACTAACTGTTCAATACGCTGTACAGCCTCTCCAATCATTTACAAAATGCAAAGTAATATTCGCGTACTCATTACACTGACTTTGTTCATGTAAATTCCGAACACTTCAAATGTCCTTCAAATACCTAAGAGATCGATGTTCTCTTACTGTAAAATATATCATCTCAAGTAAATTACTTTCAATATAGGCTATACAGTCAAATGACAGAATGCTGGTTGTGTATAATGTATGGTCATTACACGGTTTGGACTTAAAATGGCTTCTCAAAACTTTCATATGCATCAATTTTTTGCAAAGAGGTCATTAGTAGTGCAAGTGGTATTTATAGCACAAATGTTATGGAATATGTTTAGTCCTGAATAAGCAAAAATTAGCTATATTGCCTATAAAGTGTCATGATATATATTTCATAATAGTGTAGGCATAACGAAAAGCAAAATAAGCTTTTCGATGAATATTTAATTGTTGGATTCTTATTATATTTTAAATTTTTGTTTGGCCTTTTCAGTTCAATTATCATTTGAAAGAGATTCTTCTAAAAACATCATTTAGTTCGGGTAGCAGTTTATTATACCTTTGGGTCGCTGTGTACAAGCCGGGCCGTTGTTATTATTGGTTATAGGTTGTATGTTCTTGTTACGTACATGTAATTATAAGTTTTGAGTCGCCATTGTGTGTCTATTCGGTATTAAGCCTAAACTGTAATATTATGTAAACAAATAACCTTATTTGGGAGAATTTTGGAGTATAAACTTCTCTCTTAGAATATCAGATTCTAAAACAGTCTGATGAGTTTGCGGATATCAGATCGTGTCACAGACCTTTTATTTTAATTGTGTTATTTGATGACACACGCGGTACCCCGGGGTACAGTTGTACCCCGGGGTACCGCGTTGTGTAGCGCCATCTTGTGTCCACTCGAAGCACAACCGTATTGCGTTGTGTATGCAGTGCAGCGCGCGATTGTATGCACGCTATACCCTGGTACAGCCCTAAAAAATAAATAAATAATTAAACAAAATGGCGGATATTCGTTTGGTACCCCAGGGTACCATTTATGTCATCATTTGACGTTCACACATACATCGTTCATAGTTCTTTAGTTAAAACGTTTAAAAACTGACCAGAAGTATAGTTGTTAAATTAGTATTATGTTGTAACACGACACGGTGAGTTTGTTTTATTCTAGATGGAGATGATACAAATGAAACACTCGTTGTTTTAGAAAAAAAGAAAAGTGTTAGAAATCAGTTTGGTTTGCATGCATCCTTAACATTCTGTATCTTTGCAGACTTTCAGATTTCACCAACTGGATGTATTTAGGATCCCTGTATGTGGTACATGCAGGCCCGTAGCTAGGGAGGGGGGGGGGGGGGTCGTACGCACCCACTATTTAACGGTATTGGGTCCACTTTTACTGGTCTCGAGTCCACTTTTAATCTGTCTCGGCCCCCTCCCCCTGATAACACTACTTAACTAGTGGGCATGGCCTTGCCTCGATACATTTTGGCGACGGACACCCCCCCCCCCCCAAACCCACCGCTTACATGACTCTCAACCAGTGGTCTCTGTCTCGTGTCTGTCGGCAAATTACGCACCCCCTTGAAAAATCATGGCTACGGCTATGAAATGTTGTACAGTGAAACCTGGTAATAAACGCCTTGGGCCCTTTGCATGTACCTTGTAACATAAGATATATTGCTGCTTTAGGGTTTAAAGGGTAATGAAACTATGGCTTTCGGCTATTATTATCGTTTAGAGGATGAACAGACATTTGATTTGATACATAACCTGGCAATTTTTGCCTTCTGGATCCCATTAAATCCTTACCTTAACATACCCACATTTTACTAATTCTTACGGCGGCAAAAGGTGATGGGAGCGGCCATGTTCTTGTAATTGCCCGACATGCTTTGCAAACTATGACGTTGCGTGCCGAACAAAAAGCTTTTCACTGATTTGCAGACTCGTCAAAGCATCTACTAGTATTCAGACAATGGTTTGAATGCTATTGAAATGCATTAGTGCATATCACTGACCGTAAGTCCACACACACCTAATAATGGCGGCCTCCAGTGTTCGCATGAATAGTGGTAAACCCGATATAGTTTTCACATATTTCTCCCAAAACAGAAATCTGAGTCGGAGTTATGTTATCATGGTTATATAATACAAAAAAGGCATATTACGATGTATCAAGTAGGATAAACTATATTCTTGAGTTGCATTGCCCTTTAACAACAAAACACAAAGTACATATAACCCGGACCTGTAAAATAACCTCGGTATATCGGATACCTCGGTATAATCAAAGAGTTCGTTATAAAGAGGTTCCACTGTATTGACTTCGATGATTATCTACAAAAGAGAAACAATATTTTAAACTTAAAGCGCTGTGTTTGTTTATGTCCCCTTTAAATCATGTTCCTGTTGATCTCGGAAATAAAAGGAGTATTTATTTCAGAATCTTACTTTATTGTTTATTGTTTATTGTTTGTTATGTTTAGTCTAAATCATTACTCGTAATATGAAAAGTGCCAACATCTGTTTCCATACAAACCATACATTACTTGATTTAGATAACAGATTGAACATAATACAGGGTGGCCCACAAAAACGGAACGGGCCACTTCCCGAAATAAAGTAACACAATGATTATGTCCATCGGATATGGTGTCTACCAGGAACAGTCATTTTTGATTTAGGTCGCTGTGAGTGACACCATGTCAGGTTCCCATTTTTGTCAATTGTTACCAAGTCAGTGCCTGATAAATCGCACTTACGGCCCGTTATATCATATACATGATAGAAGTATGACACCAACTGCCGTACGCGCGCCAATTTTAGTGTGCATTCAGCTGTGAAACGAAAGAATGGGCATAGTTGTCCGATGCTATAACGGGCAGAAGTGCGAAATACATGATAAACGTATTACAATACATTTTCAAATTATTGTAATTAGTTTTTATTGTTATTGATTTGATAAAATTGATACAAAATGGTATAATCGGTTCATGCATTAAAACCGTTTATTTGTAGTTTGTAACTCCATGTATTTTAAGCCTAAAACGCTACACCTCGCACGCTCAAGTATAAATCAATCACCTCTTATCGCTATTATGTCCCAGATTCAGCATCCAAGACCTCCGTATATAACTTATTTGATTAACGGGTATTTCAAAGTTTGATGTAATTACCCAGTTTACTTTGGAAAAATTATCTGACCAACAAACAGTCATAAAAACCAAGATTGATACTGCCTGCGATAAACGTCAAGTGATTATTGTGAATCTAGATAAGAATGGACCTTCGTAACCTTGGGCTTAGTTTTACGAAATGCTCGCTCGTAGGAAGCCACATATAGCTGTGTACTATCTACGGACTAATATCCAGTTGTTCTGAACTGTTTCACAAACATGCCAAAAGGCTCATAAATCCGGACTTATGGAATATCGATAATATTTGGCGCGGGTGATTCCGTAACCTTTGCTTCCACCCCAATGTATGATGATCTTATTGTAGGCTTAAAGGGATTTAGTAACTTTGTTGACATGTGCAAAAAGTGATGAATGGATGATGCCATGTATATTGTTGCTATCTCATATGTCCACATAGGGTATTGTGTGAAAATTTCAAGTCAAATGGACGTTACATGGCCGAGTAATGAGCAAAAATGCAAAGTGATATTCACTAACTCACTGCACTCACTTTGTAAACGGTTTCAAAAATCCAACGGATATTGTATTATCTGAACACTTCAATCACACATATCTTTGTAACGAAAGTGAAATTTGAAAAAATGAAACCGGTTCCATACATCAAGGTATGAGGGAACCGCTAGAATTCAAATGGGATTTTGAGGATGTGGACAATGTTACTTTATAGTCCCTTTAATGGCGCATTAAAAAAAAAAAAAAAAAAAAAAAAAACCCATAAATTACACACGGGCAGTTTAACTATCAACCTAAGGTGACTATTAAACTATCCTTTTCTTAGAAGATCATGCTTTGGCATTTGGTCTATTTTAGGACACCAAAGTTTCCAAACTATCAGATACAAATATTGAACTGCTGGGAAATTCATGGAAATAATCCTTCATTTGTAAATGTTTATGGATTCATAACATTTATTGGTACTACTTATGACTACCCAATATTTGGTTACGAATAAATAATTTTAAATATAACTCGTGACTGATCAATAGCTTTGTTCTCGTGGCCGATGTAGAAATGTGGAATAAAACCCTGCAAAGCGAGGGTGTTAAATGAACACCACTGGTTACTGGTATGTATGTATTTTTGCCCACACAAGCTTTGTGTACACCAGTATAGTAATCAGCGGTGTTAATGTAACAATAATTTAACCCCTCGTGTTTGCAGTGCACGAATAACATTCTGTGTTGGATCTGACAAATGGTGTTAATTGCTTCGGTCACAAAGTTAGGTAATGTTCAGACGTGATTTCTAAGACACTTTTAATGCAACACCTTTGTCGTCAGTGTCAAAGTTGTGTTGATTTGTGTTAATAGTGTGTTAGAACATAACAAAGAGAATTTCATTAAACTAGCCCCAGTTATATTGTCCTTCCCGCTACAACCGATCATATAGTATAATTACATGGTATAGCAATGTTATTTTTATTCGTAAACCAAAAATACATTTTGGTTTTAAATAGAAAAACATCGATTATTATGAATCAAAGCCATTAATATTATCTATTATCACCTGACTTAGTCAATACAGTACATGAGCTGCAATGATATATTTTTGGATATTACATGGCAATCAGATGTTACAACAGTTGTTCACTTTGCTGTGGGGAAAATCATGGAATGTTTCCGTGCTTTTCCCTCCACCACCAGTTAACAACTGTATACTAATCTACTCCACTTTACTGCGGAATTGGTACCTGACTCCCTTGATGAGTTACAACCAATCGTCTATTGACATAAGTTACTTGATTATAATGTTTACCTATATAGAATAACGCAATCAGTCATGTTATGAATTATCAACAAACACACTACTTCAACTTCTAAGTACTTAAAGGGGTAGTTTAGTTTTGGTAGAGAGGGCGCTGCACATCGCAATTTTTTTGTGAGGTAATGAAAAACTGAGTGTCGAATTCGAGAGAACATGCAATTTTAATGGCAGAATAAACTTTATTTGGTCAAAATCGACCCAGAAACGGCTGAAATATCAATAAATATATCTGATCTTATAATTATTTGGGGCCCAAATAATTAGATGATTTTTTGAAAAATTAAAAAAATGCTTGCACTTTTTTAAAAATGTTCAAAAGCGTTTTTTAAATGGTTGTTGATGATCTCGCTATTTAATCATTATATCAACAAAACATCACATGCATAATTTTGGTTGAAAATGGTTGAAACCAATGCCTTTTAAAAAAGCGCCCTCTTGTGTTTTAATGGCTCTTTTTGAATGATAACAGGCGTTTTACTTGGTCGTTTGTAATTTTGTATACCTTTCGAGCATGGTGGAGTTATAACTATTAGTTTATAATGTTACTGTGCAGGTTTTGGCTACTAAAGTTCAGCCTTACCAAAACTAAACTACCCCTTTAACAATAATAACCTTAATCATATGTTATAGAGATTTTAAGATAATATTGGCGACGTTTTGCAAATTCCGTGACCCATAAAGACAATCAGTATTTATGGGTCACGGAATTTGCAGAACGTCGCCAATATTATCTTAAAATCTCTATAACATCTGATTAAGGTTATTACAAGATTACTTAGAAGTTAAAGTAGTGTGTTTGTTGATAATTCATAACATGACTGATTGCGTTATTCTATATAGGTAAACATTATAATCAAGTAACTTATAATCAAGACAATCAGTATTGATACATACGGTGGGCACTCGAATTATTTTTTTTTACGGGGGTGTGCCTCACGTGAACTCTGGAATGGGGGGTCTTAAGAGCTGATTACAAGCACACAATATAGGGTCCTTGGAGCTACAAAAACCCTGAGACGAGAGTTAAAGGGTCTAAGGAGCAGACTAAAACTACAAAATACAAAGACTTGGAGCTACCAAAGACCTACGGAAACCCTCAAAAAGGCTCAAATGGTGGTCCAAGGAGCTGACTAGAAGAAGTACAATAGACTTGGCGCTAATCAACTACATAGCCAAGTCATTCCGGGGGTCGTTAGAGCGGCAATCGGGTTTGAAAACGGGGGTCGTTTAAGCGGCACATACTCGTCTAACATTATACATGAGTGCCCCCATCCCCCCCCCCCCCCCCCCCCCCCCCCCCCCCCCCGGCACATGCGTGTTCAAAATGCCACACCACGGTTCGTGGTTCTAAACTAGGCCAGTTTTGTGACAACATGGATGTTTTTTGTTGTTGTGATGATTGTAAATACTGTGAAAATAGTCCAATTTAACATATTCTACAGAGTGTGAACACACTGCGATCCACATGTGAAACACAGTGTTCACACTATGTTCTTCCCTGTAGGGTACCGGTTAATCGCTTTTACCCTTTACTGTCTGTCTGTATTTATGATTTCTTGTCTTTCTTGTTCCACTTGGACCGTCAGGTGGTAGGTCTATGCTTGGACTTATGCTATACAATGCACTGATGATAACTTGGGTCAATGAGTTCAAAGGGCGATGATAACTTGGGTCAATGAGTTCAAAGGGCGCCAATAAAACGTACTAATCTAATTTGGTAATCATGGCTTATCACATTTTGACATGCTCTTCAACCCTGGGAAAACAACGTCACTTAGCCTACTTCACGGCGGTCATTCACTTCGCAAAAATATTCATATTTGTACGTTTCAGCTTCCAATCGGATAAGTATTATCTTTGGCCCGTAGCCTAGGGGGTGGGGGTGCGTTGGTGCGTATGCACCCGACACCTCCCCCCCTCAGAAACGTTTTAAAGGTCTCGACCACCTAAGACAGAGGTTTCGGTCCGATGAAACGAACGGTCTCGGTGATGACCCCCCCCCCCCACCCCCACTCCACCCCACCCCCGCTTACACAGCTCAAACCAGTGGTCTCGGCTATAAAGATCGGCCCGTTTTTTTCAAATTAAACACAATCTTCACAAATTCAGAATAAACACATTTACAAACAACAAAAATATTGGCTACGGGCTTGTTTTCACCATGACATATTAACGATCATCGTAACTCTACTTTGAAATTAAAATACCTGTCCAGTCAAAGAGTGTGAAACAAAAATCACTATTAGTTTGACCCGAACAACGTCTAGCCTATACACCGTTATTGTGCGTCTTTAGTTTCTTCTATAAGGTGGCATCAGACATTTACAAATTATGTATATAATTAATGCATAATTATAATATAACTATCTATAAACCAATGAGGTATAAGCTTTTTGAGAGTTTTATACTTGTTTCGTCCATATTCTCATGGAATTTTGGCTTGCAAAACGGGGTCAGTACTCATAAAGATTGTATTGCATTGGAAAATTAAATTACTGATTTTTTTTTTCCAGCCCAAAATACTTGTATTTTGGGGTGCCTAAAATCATTGGCCCGAATCGGCATTAGTGGTACAACATTGAAATTTAAATTGAAATTGAAATTGAAATGGTTTTATTGAAAATAATATAATACGCATGGCTGAATTGCAGATACTTTACAAAGACAATACATACTTAAATAACATAAGTTCAAAATAAGGAGTTCCGTTGACAATTAAATATTGAACATAATGAACATGGTACCGTTGAACAAGAGGAAATACAGTATTACAAAGATAATGAACATTTAACACAAAAATAAAAGGTATAATTGCTAAGATTAAATTGCAATAAAATATTGTTAAGTAGCCCATCATACATTTTAATTATAAGCCCTCAAATTTAAACTAGCATGTCAATTATTTTCTTTTACTTATATAAATATCAAATTCTATTCTCATATTCTATATTCTATACTTCATCAAAATTATTAATCATAATTATAGAATGCAATTTTGGCAATTATAATTTATATGAAAGTAACTCTGCTATCGTGTAAATCCAATAACTATTCATTCAGTGAGTTATACATGATTATTTATCATAAAGAGTTATTATTCATCATAAGAATAGCAATTTGGGCAATTATTTTTCTTTAAAAAGTATATAGACTGCTATAATATAAATCCTATAATTGTCAATTCTGTGAGTTATATAAACTCGAACACATACACCAAAAACATACTATAACAACAATAATCCGTAACAAGTTAACAATATTAATTGCTTCTTTAAACTACAGTATCAGTCGAAATAAACCATCCATTCCACCTCAGTAATCTGCAGCAACCCCCACTGATGTGAACAAATAAATAGGGATTACCGCATACAAACGTCAGCGGGGGTAGCCTAACTCGACAAACACTGTACTACAAAATTGGTTGTTTACACATAAATCATACTTTTTATCAATTTTAAAAGTGGAACTAATGAATGTGATGTCAAAATGAAAAACTAATGTTTGTCTTGGGCGATGGTGATGGCATGACAGTGATGATAATGACGGCGATAATAATGACGGTGATGATGATGGCACTGGTGATGATGATGCTGAGATTGATGAGGATGATGAGGATGATGTTGGATGATGATGGTGATGATGATGGTTGTGCAAATGATAACATTGTCCCAGGCTTAACAGACTACCCGTTACCACTTAAACCATTTTACACCTGTGGGATTTCATTAGCCCATTTATAGTTGTCATACGCCACCGGTGATATTTCAATTGCTTCCTCTCATATGATATATGACAAGATGTTGAAACGATGCTGCAATAAAGCTCTTGATAGATTTACCTCACTCGCAAAAAAACAAACACAATGTAAGGGAAAGGTCGAATTCGGCATTGCGCAGGAATCTTGTTTCGAGATAATAAATAACGGTTGGCAATGCATGCGATAGAATGACCTAAATAGCCGCAAACAGGCCTAACAAGTTGTGCAAACAAAAAACATATGCAAAGGTAGGTCACAGGTCCGTAGTGTAATTGGATACCGGCTTGTCTAATTATTGTTATCATTTCCTACGTTTGTCAATAATCTCCATATTTACAACATGTTAAAGATGAGTAACACTTTTGGGAAAGTTGCAGAAAACATTAATAATCGTTCAATATTGTTCAATAAGTATCTAAAAAGGGCGTGTGTTGTAAAATTCGAACCTAACGAAGCGTTAAATGCAGAAATATCGGAATAAGTCAAATACCCGCCTGTGAAAATAATAAATCCATCGCCCGTTCGCACCTGTCCGCGCCACTAACGCTGGACTGGAGATCGACAAGCTGGGGACAAGCCCGTATAGCGAACGCACGCGGTCAAATTGCACCTACCGTAAGCGCGATTCCGCGTTGGCGATATCTATACGCAACATATCAATTCATAATTTTGCAAATATATCAATTAGTAGGCGGTTTCTTGGTCAAATTTGTATAATCCCATATTAGTAAAACTTTATTCTTTCACATATTTGGTAATAAGAACGTACATTTCGTTTTTAGGGGTGGGGCGTTTCCCACTACTGCCATTCACCTTTAACAATATCATTTCGTCGTAGTGGTCCTATTTGCGATAAGCGAGATTAACGCAGCCAATTACAAACATTTGTTTTAATATGTGTAGTTTTTTTTATCTATCGAACAACTTTTTGGAAGAATCTAGAAATCTGCTCGCTGTTGTCATTTGCCTTTCTAGAGACCTTGTAGAATGGACGAGTTTCGTTGGATCTTATTTGTGCTCTGCACTCTTTCGGTATGTAAGCATCACAATACTAACTTCGATAGTAAATATTTATTTTCATGGAAGTTAATTGTTACTAATTTCTTCTTTTTCAATTTGTGCTACTTGCTGATGATGCTGTCCAGATACCACAAAAAGGAAATTAAATCCTCATTGATTTACTAATAATTCTTAAACATGATAAAGATATACGGCCATCATAAGTTATCATAATAGATTATGATAAAACAAAGTTTATGATTTTTTCAAATAGAAATATTGCATTTAATAATGATACTTTAAGAGTAAATGATTATTCTTTTGAACGTGTAAATAGTTTGAAGTGTTTAGGTGATGTAATAAATCATAATTTGAAATGGTGTGACCATATAAATACAGTGTGAAATAAAGTTGCTAAAAAAAGTTCAATATTATCATTTAAATATTCGAAAATGTTATAACATATGGGCAAATGTTAACTAAAGTGATATGGATAGGCCACCTAAACTCCAAAAGAAAGCAGTACGAATTATTACTTATTCGCAATATTGTGTTCATTCCAATCCTTTATTTTATGAAATTCGAATATTGAGTATAAATGATATGGGAAATTTGTATTTTGCAGTTTTAATGTATTCATGTTATAATAGATTATTGACGTGCTTTGATTTGAATCTCGATGTGCACAATTACAATACTAGAAATGCCTCAAATTACCATCTCCCCAAAATACGAACTACATGTATGAAAAACCTTTGCCTTTTCAGGTTCCTGTTATGTAGCTTGATGGAAACAGTTCAGAACTGGAAACATTACAGTTTAACCAGGTCTCAGATCCTAAGATTACATCTGGGTCTGTGGAGTCGATCATGTTTACAATCTTTTATTTTTTTGTTCTTTGCACTCTGAAAATTCAAGTTGAGAATCTTCATGCTCTTATTGATTTTGTTGTCTTTTCTACCTGTTCTTGCTTTCCTGGTTGGCATGGTTGGTGATGAAGCAGCCAGAGGAGGGCCTGGGCTGGCAGTAGATGAGGCTGATGTGTCGTCATGTGATGACAAGCTGCTAAATGCGTTGGGGTTGACCATTCCACTTTGGGATTAAAAAAGGCTAATTGCAAACTGTGGCATGCCAAAGTTAACCCTAATAAGGCCGGGGGGGGGGGGGGCATAATGGCTCCCCCCTCCGCGATTTTTTTGTATTGCTCCAAAACGCTGTAAGATGACGCGCCGCTGCTGGGTGACTTTTTTCTTTCGGGTCTTGCGCACATCTTAAAACAACAATTTTGAAAATCGGACCTACCGTTACAAATTCACGTGACCTTTTGTCTATGCATGTCAGCCCGAAAATCGCTCAATTTCGTGATTTGTGTACAACTCATATGGTAATATCAATTTTCGTAAAATGATGTATATCATTGGTTATTTGGTGTTGTTTACATTTTATATGATGGTTTCGAGGTTCAAAATAGTTCAATCATAGTTAGAAATAAAATAAACAACAAAGACAATAAAATACATCAATAAAAAAAAACATAAGAAATTATCAATACAATTATCAAAACAATAGAAAACATAAGGAAGAACCTGGCTCTTCCAAAAAATGTTGTCGTATTATTATTCCAAATGCTCTAAAGAATATATGTAGTGAACACTCGAGTTTAATTATGAAGAATATATGATTTATTGGTAAAAATATGAATTTCATGACTTATTTGCATAAATTAGCATAAATAAGCAAATTAATTAATTTTTCAAAAAAATCAAAAATTACCATTGTATTCTATACACTTCACTTATCATGCGTGCACATTTTCACGGCGAGATCTTGGGGGGGGGGGGGGGGGGGGGCATAATGGCCCCACCCCCGGCCGTAGGAAGACCTCAAATAGCCCGGCCTTTTTAGGGTTAACACAATGCCACGAAACATTGGCATTTCCCAGAGCTAAGTAGACACAAGTTGACATTCCCATACATTCCAGATGGTACCATTTCTCACAGTCATCACACGCAACTGCACGCTGATTCCATTTCACGGCAAGATTACATATTTGGCAGAGGTATTTTGTTCCTGGATCAGGATTGAGTTCGATATCTGAGGCATTTACAAGTAACAGTAGGCTAAGGTATATCATAGGCTTTTTTTTTACACCCGTGTTTGAAGACGCACGGTTGAGATGTAATTAGTGGAGAGTCTTAAGCCTAGTGCCCACTTACCGATCTGGCCCTAGTGATCTAGAGAGGTCTTGCCCGAATAGGAGCGATCCCCTGAGATCTGTGGTTAAGTCGCCAAATGGGTACCGATGGCCGAAACAGATCGCTGTAACTCGCGTCCGCAAGGGTGGTGTCGGTAGCGGTCGCCGGGGTTTTAGGATGTTCAAAAATCTGGCGACCAGGTCGGTCTCGATCGCATTCGCGGCGATCTGGTACGGCCATTGGTGCCCACTTTGCGACTTAACACAGATATCAGGGGATCGCTCCTATTCGGACAAGATCGTATAGGGCTAGCGACCTTGGAATCACTTCAGTTCGCAGTGGGTCAGCTTGATTTCATTGTGCACGCGATCTTTTCAATTTGGCGTCCTTGGGGTCATAGCTTGGCCCCTATTTCCACCCATTTTCAAGGAATACAATAACGAGGAATTCACGCTTGTTGGATTCTGAATTTGTTGGTGAGTCATGGCTAGCCGTTTTAACATGTATTTCCTTTTCTTGATATCAAAAGTTGCCATTGCTTAACAACAACAAATCATAATATATTGATATCAACATTTAATTTCTTGATATCAAGAAAAGAATTCTTGATTCTTGCAGGGCGCCTTATTAGAGCAGTTTCGCATAACTGAACATTGAATTAATGATATCAAGAAACCACTTTCTGTTGATAACCAATGGCAATTCCTGATTTCAAGAAATCGAACTCTGGATATCATTAATTTATTTCCTGATATCAAGAATTTAATTATTGATATTATGAAAACAGAATTCCTGATATCAAGGATTGAATTCCTAATAAAAATATCAGGAAATATGAACAATTTCCCAAATGGCTAGCCATTTGTGCGATCCCGCCCGACATGCGATTGAGAACGAATTTTTCGAACATGTCCAAAACCTTGCGACCGCAACCGACACCACCCTTGCGGACGCGAGTTACAGCGATCTGCTGCGGCCATTGGTGCCCACTTTGCGACAGGGGTAGTATACTTTTGGTAAGGCTAAACTTTAGTAACCAAACCTGGACAGTAACATTATAAACTAATGGTTGTAACTCCACCATGCTCGAAATGTAAAAAAAATACAAACGACTAAGTAAAAAGCCCGTTATCATTCAAAAAGAGCCATTATAACACAAAAGGGCACTTTCTTGAAAGGCGTTGGTTTAAACCATTTTCACACAAAATTATGTATGTGATGTTTTATTGAAATAATGATTAAATAGAGAGATCATCAACAACTATTTAAAAAAACGCTTTTGAAATTTGTTTAAAGAGTGCAAGCATTTTTTGAATTTTTTGAAAAAAATCATCTAATTATTTGGGCCCCAAATAATTATAAGATCAGATATATTTGTTGATATTTCAGCCGTTTCTGGGTCGATTTTGACCAAATAAAGTTTATTCTGCCATTAAAATTGCATGTTTTCTCAAAGTCGACACTCAGTTTTTCATTACCTCACAACAAAATTGTGATGTGCAGCGCCCTCTCTACCAAAACTAAACTACCCCTTTAACCATAGATCTCAGTGGGTCGTTCCTATTCGGGCAAGATTGCTAGGCGCAGATCGCAAAGTGGGCACTGGGTTTATCAAAAAAAATCGCAAAGCGCATTATGATGTCAAGACAAGCAAGAGCGAACAATACCTGGCTGTAATTCTCAACCATGCACGTATGCGTAGAAATAGGGACAATAGGAATTCGCCGTGAGATCGCATAGTGGGCACCGAAAAGATCGCGTACGCAGTGAGATCGGGCTGACTCGCGGCGAACTGGTGCGATTCACACCGAACCGAGATCGCTAGCAACTCGGGCTAGATCGCAAGCGCAGATCGTCTAATGGGCACTAGGCTTTTAATAGTCAGCACCTCCAACTGCGAAGACAAAGGCGAGTGATAATGACGCAGATTATCCGGTGGAGACCAGTGTTTTCTTGAGCAGATGAAGGTGAATGGCATGGAGAATGAGCACTTACATTTGATGACTGAATTTGCTGAGTCACAATAATGTTTGTGAAAATTGTTACAAAGATCAGATAGCAGAGTGCATTTTCACATAAGTGTGCCATCATGAATAATATTGATAGATATCTTCCAATTAAGTTGCAATCAAAATAGTAACAAATCAGGTGCAAGCTTAATTGTGCGAACTAATTTTCAATGTCAATAATAAAAAAAAAAAATCCGATAAAAACAATCAGATCCTCTTGTTTTATTGTCAAAAATTGCCTTAAAAGTCGAATTTTCCAAATCCAGATCCAGGCAAGAGGCAATAAGCTATAATTTCAGCTAGGCTCAGTATCAGGTATGTGTATAACAAGACAAGGGATCGACAGCTGTCACAAGCAGGTGTAGTTGCAATGAGATATCAGCAGTAGAACATTACTACCCCAAAAAACATTGCATGGGACTAAGCAAATAATCAGGTTTCAAAGATGGCTGCCATAGCTTTCAAAGTAACCGATTTGAAAAATCCAAGTTTCAATGAAGGTCTTCCAATCCAGTTATATATATGTCCATAAACAAACAGGGAAGCCAGATAAACTAATTAAAATACAGAATTCATCACAAAACAGACACATTTAGTGAAATTTTGAAGATTTATTTAGAGATCCGAAAATACACTGCACACACACAGCCAGCCATAGCCCCAATCTGTTAAACGCAACAGTGAAGCATCCTAAACAAATTGAAATAATCATATGAACAATGTAATACATTTCGATAACTATATTTATGTTAAAGAAATACCTAATGCGACCACCGTCTAGACTCCAGTATGGACTGATTCATTTTTGTTCTATAAGTAAGCACCAGCCATTTAAAATTGATTGAAATTAATAGTATAGGTTTTCCGCTCAATTTGACTGTTTTTTTTTTCAATCGAATTTACAAGACGGACTTAGTAACATTGACCGAATCCTCAACATCTAATTGAAATTCTGCTGGTTCCCTCATACCTTGTTATATTCGTATTAACAATAAGATCATAGGACAGGTTTTGGGTTTTCTAATTTGCCTTTCGTTAAAAAGATATGTACGATTGAAGTGTTCAGATGTTGAATAATCCACTGGATTGTGAAAACCGTGTACGAAGTGATGAGTTATTGAATATCATTTTGCATTTTTGTTCAATTCTCGGCCATATAACGTCCATTTAACTTGAACTGTTCACACAACACCAAATGGACATATCGTATAACAACAATATACATTTTGACAATTTCAATTTTTTCTTGCTTCCAACAAAACATTACAAATAATGAATTGAATTGAATTGATCATTTATTTCAAATCTCATAAAAACAATAACATTAACAAATCTCATCAAAATTAAAAAATATAACAACAGATAAATACAATTATGAGAATGGGGAGACAGCTAGAAAGAGCAAAATAGCCTTATTAATGCTGCCACCGAATATATAAAATTGAATTAAAACCTACCTACATAACATAGACATATACAACATGAAAACAAAACATACACATATACAATTTAAAATGGCCTGACCTGAAACAAAAATAAAAATACATTTACTGTAACAAGATTAATCTATATCTCCGTTTAAAAGCTGATAGAGCGGGGCTTAGTTTTACATGTATCGGTAATTTATTCCAATTTTTTGGTCCTTTAAAACAGATTGAGTTCATGGCTACATTATTATTTACACGCGGTAAACTATAAGTTAATTGATTTCGCATATTGTATGTATGCTTATCGGAATTAAGATGAAACAAATTTGCAAGACTACATGGAATCAAATCTTTAAAACATAAATACATAAATATAGCAATGTTAAAATTATTAAGATCAATTACATTCAATAATTTTAAATCACAAAATATTGGTTTGGTATGGGCAAGGTAGTGGGCATGATATACAAGTCTTACGGATTTCTTCTGTAAACGAAAAAATCTCATCATTGAATAATTACAATTGTTAGCCCAAGTAGTATTACAATAATGGAGGTATGGAGAAATAATTGCATTATAAATCATTAATAAAATATTTCGTGGAAAAAATTTCAATCGATTTAAAATACCAATACATTTAGAAAGTTTATTGCAGACAGTATCGATGTGGTCATGCCAAACAAGCTTACTATCGATCAAGACACCCAAAAACTTAAATGAATCAGCACGTTGAATAATCTTATCATTCATACAAATGACAACATTATCATAATCAATTTTCTTGTGAGTAAAAAACATGTAACGAGTTTTATTTACATTAAGAACCAATTTATTTAATATTAACCATTGATTAATTTTAAACAATTCAAAATTAAAATTCAAAATTAAAGTATCAATATCGTCACCTGACATAAACACACTGGTATCGTCTGCAAACAAAATAAATTGCAACTTATTTGAGACATTACATATATCGTTCATATAAACAAGAAATAAAAATGGGCCAAGAATTGAGCCTTGGGGCACTCCACATTCAATTGCACTCATATCAGATTTATGATTATTAATGACAACATAATTATTTTTTACGATTTGACAAGTAACTTTGAAATAATTTTAAAAGGATACCACGAATACCATAATTATGTAACTTATATAACAAAATGGAGTGATCTAAAGTATCGAAAGCCTTACTCAAATCAAGAAACAAACCAAGTAATACATTTTTAGAATTAAAGGCTGAAGAAACTTTAGCAACTAAATCAATTATAGCAGAGGATGTGGAGTGCCCTGCTCTGAAACCATACTGTGTGTTAGATAAAAGATCACACTTTTCCAAGAAGTTTAAAAGCCGATTATATATACATTTTTCTAAAATCTTTGAAAAAACAGGTAACACTGAAATAGGTCTATAATTGTTAAGGCTTGAACTCAGACCACTCTTATAAACCGGCGTTACTTTTGCCACCTTTAATTAATCCGGAAATATACCAGTGTTCAAAGAAGAATTAAATATATTGCACAATGGAAAACAAATTATGTGAATAACCTTTTTAATGATCGATATATTAATATCGTCACAACCCGCACTTGATCGATTCTGAAAATTACAAATTATAGTTACAATCTCTCCAGGAGTGATCGGTTTAAAAAATGCTGTCTGAGGATTTTCTTCCAAGTATTGCACAAAATCATTCTCATTAATATTATCACTTTGAAGTTGATTAGAAAGAGATATACCTATATTAACAAAATATTCATTAAACGATTGTGCTATATCATATTCATCTGTAATTTTCTGATCGTTAACTTCAATGCAATCGATCATACTTGATTTTGATGGTTTTCCTCATGCCTTATTAATTACATCCCATGTTTTTTCATATTATATTTAACATCAGAAAACAATTTTTTAAAATAGGCATTTTTTATACGCTTAATTTCATTATTCACCTTGTTTCGAAATTCTTTATAAATACGTTCTCTATAAGCAGTTGGATTCTTAATAAATTTTTAATATAAATCATACCTCTTTTTACACAATTTACGCAGCTCTTCATTAAACCAAGGCTTGTCTTTACGCAATTTAACAATCTTATTTTTTAGAGGAAAACATTCATCATATATTTCCATAAATTGATGTAAAAAATTGTCATACTTAACATTTGGGTCATTATTATTAATACGCCATGGTACTTTTTTTTCAATTTTTCAATAAAAATATTTATATTTCTATCACATAAATCACGTTTCTTTGTTATTCTACTTGTATCATTAACAAAATCATTATGAATACAATATATAGGAAAAATGGTCACTAACGTCAACTAAAATAATACCAGACAAAATATTGTTTAAGTCATTTGTAAAAATATTATCAATTAAAGTAGCAGAATGATCAGAAACACGGGTTGGAAAATGAATGACTGGGTACATCGAATTACACATAAAAACATCTAGAAATTCATTAACTTGATGACAAGAATGAGCGTCCAATAAGTTTAACTTAAAGTCACCAGTAAAATATGAAATGTTACTTTCTTTATTTATCTAATGAAGTACTGAAGTTAATGATTCAATAAATAATGCCAAGGATGAATTTGGTGGTCTATAAATAACACTAAATAAAATATTCTTTGGGAAAGATTTAATTTCAATAAAAATACATTCAATAAAATCAGTAAATATATCTAAATCCAATCTATGTACAAATTTAAAATCATTACGAATATATGCAACTACCCCACCACCGACACGGTCTTGACGTGTATTACCAATAAAAGTATAGCTATCAACATTATAGACTGGGTCATTAGGTTTTAGCCACGTCTCTGTTAAACCAATTGCACAAAATGTATTATCTATACTGTCCAAAAATAAAGAGAAACTATCAAAATTTTTCTTAAGGCTTCTACAATTAAGATGCAAACATGAAAATCGATTATGTATCTGTTGCTCTTTAAAAAAATCATTAAACTCATTTGGGAGAAATTAATTCTGGTTCGGACCATAAATAGAATCTTCACTATCAATAGGAGATAAAAATTCAGTCAGTTTCAAAAAATCAATATTATTTAGCTTCTGCTGGTATGAATAACGATCAGGCATAATATTTTATCACAAACATTCAACACAAACGAAACAACAATATGAATTTAAATGTACACACCTACACATCAAAATACAGACTTAAAAAGCATACTTACAAATAACGATTTTTAAATTAATAGAAATACAAATCACTAACCACCGGAACAGGCTATAAAGTTAAAAGCAGAATAGCTTTCTGAGTAAAATATAAATATGTAATATAAGTTAAAAGGAGTCCCATATTTACAGTTATAAAGAGTTGAGTTCAGAGAAGCTTGTGATAAGCTTCTTCATCTCTCGTCCACCAGTTATCTTGACCAGCGCGAAGACTCGGCCATCTGAGGTCCATGATGCTTTTACGCTGGGCCTTCTGGATGTCTGGGCAAGCAGGTTTACATTTTTCTTTGTCAGGTCTTCGACTATGACGGTTCCAGATCCTTTTAGCTTTCTTCTGTTTTTCATCATTTGGAATTTGGCCTTGTGTGACATGAACTTGACTATGATTGGCGGGGGTGGTGCACTGTTGTTTCGGGCTGCGGCATTCGCGTACGACTCATTGGAATCGTGGTCGGCTGATCGGCGGTTTGGCAAACGATGAGAGCGATCAATGTCGTTCGGGCTTATGTCGACGCCGATTTGCCGTGCGATATCGCAGACGATCTTGTCGGTGTTCTCGTTTGACGTTGCCTTTACCCCTAGGAGCCGGATGTTGTTGCGGCGAGAGTATTGCTCGATGTGGTCCAGTCGGTTTGCGAGTTCATTGACCTTCGATGTGTTGTCTCCAACTGTTGAACTGAGGTCACGCAGTTGACTTAGCTTCGTGTCAATCGAAGCCTCTAGGTCATGGAGAGATGCCAGCTTCTCGTCTAGGATTTCTTGTAGTTTATTTTCACGTTTCTCCATATCACTGCGTAGTAGTTTGCGTTCACGTTCCATGGCTACGGCGACCGCCTTCTGCACAACGGAATCAATGCGATTGAGATTAGCAGACGATGACGATGAAGAGGGTGGAGTACTTGTAGAAGCTGCATCAGAGTTGAGCCTGGGACGGAGGTTGGGTTTCTTTGTTGAATCAGGCATGTTACGAGCGGTGGTTGAACGAACACAAAGAGCAGTTATGTAACAGAACAATAACAGGCAGAGTCCCTCGATCAATTCACCAGAATGTCAATAGGCATGTAGTTAACGGGTAAACGAGCAGGATGGTTTACCTGACGGCACAGTAAAATGATCATGTGGGACTATATGATAAATTGTGAACGTACCTCGATAAATTTGTTTTTTGCAGGTGTAAATGTCCGATTTTAGGCCAAGTAAAATATGAAAATCTCCGGTGGTTAAAAAGTGATTAACATAAGGTTAGTCCATAGTAGTGTCAGATATCTCTCGGTGGTGAAATCACGAAATATTTGACGTTGTTAATTCTAACGTTTAAAAAAGCAATTTATACATCCATTTTCAATTTTAATTATATAATGATAATTTTCGCAAAATAGGGATATACATAATGAAAACAAGAGGGGTCTACTAAAAAACAATGCTTGTACACTTGTGGACCCCTCACAAAATAGTTAGGTATATTGTACATTTAAATTAACACATTCTAGACTACATCAACATAAACAAATATAGAAAGGACAAAAGGGGGAAAATGGGATGCCGACAGAGACCAACATGGGACAAGAGAGAACTTTACATGACACACAAATGAGAAGACGCACATAATACATACAATAAGTCACTGCCAAAAGGAAGTGAAAGATCGGAGGTACAAATGTATGTAAATGATAAGCTGCAAGCAGACTTCAAGTGAAAATAAGGAAAAGACAATGCATGAGAATACACAATATATCAGATTACATTTTGAGTCCACGAGTAAAGAATGACCTTGTTTAGGATGACATAAGCACGGGATAGGAGTAAATGGGAGATATAATTCAATAATGTTCATGTAAGATTGTAATAAAAACAATTTATTTTGTTTCTTTAAAATATTAATCGATGGAGCATTTTTTATTTCATTACTTAAAGAATTCCAAAATTTAGGACCTTCATATATAAATGTATTTTGAGCAAGTAGGGTCCACCAGAGAGGTAAATGAAGTTTTTCAGTATGTCTAGTTGGATAATTGTGAACTGAGCTATTTTTTAAAATTCTGAAAATCAGATGGTAGCATGTTATTATTAGAATTATACATAAATTGACCAAGTTAAAATAAATATAGAACTTTTACCTTCAGTATCTTTTTTTCAAAAAAGAACGAGTATGTATGGGAGCAAAAGGGGGAATTACAAATAATACGAATAACCTTCTTTTGTAATAACAACACTTTATCTAATACAGTTTCATGTGTGTTTCCCCAAAAGTATCAAAGAACTATAAAGAATAATTAGTGAATCAAAAGGAAGACATATGTTTACCTTATTAATAATACCAATATTACGAGAAATAATTTTACAAATATTATCAAATTATGATGTTTCCAAGAAAGGTTTCAACCACTCACAACTTTTTGCACATATCAACACAATTACTACATCCCTTTTAAGGGTCATTCAAATTCACGCATTGCCGCGTAATAATATAATAATATATTCGATTTATATAGCGCCTAATATAAAATTATCTCTAGGCGCTTTACAAAATAATACAGAATAAACTTAATGCATATTAACTTGCTTCACTTTACAATAGTTATCTTATTCTAAAATTAAATAACAATTTACAAACATAACAAAAGGCAAAGAAAATTAACTACATAAGCGTAATTCATTAAAACAAAAGCCTAGTAACAACTCGATCAAACACTGACTTCTACAGATTACATAATTTACATGTTAAAGAGATGAGTTTTCAGTGCACTTTTATATGATTCAAAGGAGGTCATGGATCGAATGTGATGGGGGAGATGGTTCCATAGGGTGGGTGCAGTGACGCTGAATGACCGGTTTCCATAGTGCTGTGTGTTGAATCTTGGAATCTGAAGAAGATGTTGGTTTTGTGAGCGAAGAGCGCGGGTAGGAGTGTAGATGTGTATGAGTTCTGTGATGTACATGGGTGCAGCGCCGTGAAGTGCCTTGAACGTTAGTAGAAGTATTTTGAATTGAATGCGTTTGTCAATAGCTAACCAGTGAAGTGAGGATAGGATGGGTGTGATGTGCTCGTTCCGGCGTGCTTTCTTGGTTATTCTGGCTGTTACGTTCTGTATTCTTTGAAGTTTCTTGATGTCTTTGTCCGGAAGGTTGGTGAGTAGCGCATTGTTTGAGTCAAGTCTAGAGGTTACAAATGCATGTACAAGCGTAGATGTGGTTCTTTCTTCTAAGCAGTCACGGATCTGCCCTATCTTTCGGACGGCGGTCATTGCAGAGCGACATGTGGTGTTGACATGGGCCTTCAGAGATAAATGTTCATCCATAACTGCACCGAGATTTCTGGCTTCCGTTGAAGGATTAACCTGCAAATCTCCAACTGTGATCGAAATGGCTGGGTTTGGCTGTGGCGAAAATCTCGAAGTAAAATGGAGAACCTCTGTTTTACTGGAGTTGAGCATCATCTTGTTTGTAATAGTCCATTGGTGGATGTCTTTGATACAGGCATTGAGTTTTGTGATTGCAGTGTTGCGGTCTGATGGTGTGCAAGTGGTGTATATCTGGGTGTCGTCTGCGTAGATCATGGAGCTAAGATGGTGAGAAGATATGATATCATGAATAGGGGCTGTGTACAAGGTGAACAGGAGGGGTCCAATGACTGAGCCTTGTGGAACGCCGTGTTTGTCCAGGACCATGTCTGAAGTGCTATTCCCTATTTTCACAACATGGTCACGATCTGATAGGTATGACGATACCCATTTGAGAACATTTCCTGTGAAACCAAAGCGTTCGGATAGACGTCTGAGGAGTATCGTGTGATCTATAGTATCGAATGCAGCTGTGAAGTCGAGAAGTACCAATATTAATTCTTTGCGATTGTCGAGTGCTTGTAGGATGTCATTTTGGACGCGAACCAAGGCTGTCTCAACGCTATGGGAACGGCGGTATGCTGATTGGGTAGGTGTGTAGAGGTTGTGTGTTTCAAGGTGTTTTTGAATCTGTGCTATGGCGACCTTTTCCAGTACTTTGCTCAAAAATGGGATATTTGAAATTGGTCTGTAGTTTGCCACCTCTTGCGTTGATAGGCTAGGCTTCTTCAGTCGTGGCATTACGATGGACTTTTTAAGTTCAGGTTGAACGTCACCAGATTGAAGGCTGAGGTTTACCATTTGTGTGATGACGGGTAGAAGGGCAGGACAACATTCCTTTAGTATTGGCGTTGGAAGCGGATCTAGATCACAGGTGGAAGTTGAGGCAGACTTGACAACTGACAATACTTGATCTTCAGAAACAGCATGGAACTCATGAAGTGGTGGTGTTTCAGATGTAGCAGTGATGTTGACGGACAAGTCCCCATGTATACACTGATCTAGTTCATTTCGCAGACGCTCAATCTTTAGTTTGAAGAAGTTAGCGAACTGGTTGGCCAGCTGAACATCCGATGCATGGTCTGGTAACGCAGTTCTGTCTACAGGATTTGTAATCTTGTCAACTACCTGAAATAGTTGTCTTTGATTAGCGTGTTCAATTTTGTCTTGCAGAAACTCTCTTTTTGTGGTTTGAATTAGCTCGTTGTAGAGTTTGCATTGATATGCATAGTTGTCTTTGTCCGCTCGAGGTGCCTGGGGTTTAGCTGCTTTTCTCTCACATTGCCGTCGTTTCCGCTTGGCGTCTCGCAGCTTCTCCGAGTACCAGGGAGCATGTGGGCGTAGAACAACATCTTTCTCAGACACAGGTGCATGTTTGTCGAGGAGGGAGCGAAGGTTATGATGGAAGGTAGTGGTCAGGTCCAGCAGTTTATCCGGTGGATCAATTATAAGCTGAGATGATTGTATATCAGCCTTGAAATTCTCCATGTCGATGGACTTCGTTTGACGAGATACGACAGTCCGCCGGACAGGCTTCGGACGCATGACCTTGACGTCACACATCACAGAAGCATGGTCTGAAGGTAGGGATTGACTGGTATAAACATCCGAGACAAGTTCATCGTCAGATCGCGTTATTATTAGGTCAAGGGTGTGATTGCTGCGGTGCGTCGGGCAGCATACGTGGTTGTCTAATCCTGCAGTCTGAAGTAGTTCATTGAACGTTTGAGAATGTGTATTTTCTGTCTTATCCATGTGGATATTGAAGTCTCCTGAAATAAGCAGCCTCTGGTTTCCCGATTGGAGTATTTCTAGTAGAGAGGAGATCTCCCGAAAGAAAGTACCCGCAGGTGACTTGTTCCGGCTGCTTGTTGGTGGTCTGTAAACCACCACCAGTCGTAGGTGACAAGTTGTGGAGGACGACAGAGACAGATCCATGTACTCGAATGACTCGAAGGATAGGTTCTCGTTGACGGTAACTGAGAACCCCTTGTGAAGAAGGACACCAACTCCTCCTCCCTTACCGGCACGTGGAACATGGTAGAAGTCATAGTGCGGCAACGTATGGCGGAAGGTAGCTAATGCTAGATGATCCTTATCAGAATTTGTCAGCCAAGTCTCTGATAATGCCAATATGTCGATACGGTGTTGGATTACAAAATCACAAACAGCCGCTGCTTTTCCCTTTGCTTTCAGGGATCTGGCATTCCATAAAGCAAACCGAGCACGGAGTTCTTTGGTGTGATAGTTTTCTGTAAGCGGTACCGTTGTTATATGTCGTTGTTATATGTCTTTCAAATTCCAAATAAGTGCAAGCGAATATATGCATGTGCATATGCTTGCGAGAAAAGACACACAATTTCATATATGGGCACTGGAATTCGCGAATGTGCAGTAGCGCTAGCGAAAACTACAGGTCTATTTGAATGACCATTGATGAAAATGTTTGCTCTTTGTGTAAATTCACTTGCTCATACGTGATTTTGAACGACTATTTACGAATGCTGCAGAAACTATGACACGGCGATTGCAAATCACGCGAATTCGTTTACTCCTATTATCTATTTGTATGTCATAATCGCGAAATTGAGCGGGCAAACCTATATATTGTTTTTAAGCTTATATCCAATGTGAACAAATATTATGCAATGAAGTATTTGGTATAGGGAACTCATGGACCTAGACAGTGTTTAAAAAATCATATCCATTAAATCACACTCATGCAATTTCATACAAATGGTGCATGGTTTGGAGTTGAATATACCAGAATAGACAACGATACATTTTGAATTTCTCGAGTGCATTTATATTGCATCGAGGCCGTAGGCCGAGTGCAATATTTTTGCACGAGTGAAATTCAAAATGCAGAGGTGTGTATTGTGGAATATTTAACGACAAAAAGCATGTACTATTTGTTATATAAGATGATTATTATGAGGAACTGGTTTTTACTATCACATTGGTGAACCCGAATCGAGTGTCAATCATTGTGACGTCACGGCTGTGACGTTACAATGATTGTTTACATGCCACGAAGAAAAGACTCGCACAAGTGATCATGAAAAAGATGGAAAATGCTTCGTTTTGTAAATTATCTGTCCCGTAGTAACTATAGGTTGGCAGTTTCGTAAATTTCATGATAGGTGGTTTGATATTGCTAAGTTTGGGAATGGAAATGCACACAGCCCATTGATTATTATCACTTTTACTGACAATTTTACGGCGAATCACAGTGGACTGAAGTTGACGTTACGCACTTCAAGGCCGTGCCTTGTTTGTGGCTCTCTATGGAAAGTTTGTACATATACCGCCATGCACTATAACTTTACCGTGTACTATACCGGATTAAGCATCGGTAATCAACCAATGGGAATGCTCAATTTCCCTTCATTATGACGTCATCATCTTATATAACATGTTTAATGCATGGACATAACCAATAGTATAATGTTGAATGGTCGGGAACAATGCTTAATCTTAGTATGAAGCGGGATGTTTGAATATCTCAACCTGTGTTTGCAATGATCAACATTTTGAATTTCAAAACATATTTGTATAATTCTTATAAATTGTTTTCTTTATATGATTATTTAAAGGGACTTAGTAACATTGTCCAAATCCTCAAAATAAATTTTTAATTCTAGCGGTTCCCTCATACCTTGTTGTATTCGTTTTAAAAATAAAATCATGGGACAGGATTCGGTTTTTCAAATTTCCCTTTCGTTACAAAGATATGTACGATCGAAGTATTCAGATTAGAAAAACTCCGGGCGAGTTTTTCATCCCTGTACAAAGTGAATGCAGTGAGTTAGTGAATATCACCCAATATCACTTTGCATTTTCGCTCATTACTTGGCCATGCAATGTCCATTTGACTTGAAATTTTCACACAATACCATGTGGACATATGAGATAACAACACTATTCATTGCATCAACCATTCATCACTTTTTGCACATGTCAACAAAGTTACTAGATCCCTTTAAGGGTAGTTGAACTTCTGATAACAGATAAATTTAATCCTGTTTCGCCGCTTTTCCGCTAGATTTGCGAGAATATTACACTATATGGGATGTGAGAAGGCTCTATTAATTGATCCCATAATTCAAACGAATGTGCATTGATGTTGGCAAAAGTTTAACATAACGAAAAACTAAGAGTAGAATTTGAAAGAGCACATATTAATCTATATGATATAATCATACTTATTTGATCAAAATCGGTTCAGAACAGCCGAAATATCCATAAATATATTTCATTGGACTACATATTGTGGATCAACATTTGGTTAATAATAATGTAATATAAATATGTGTATCATTTTTAAATATTTTTCTTTTATATTATAACAGAAAACTATAAACAAATGATACACATCAGTTTGGTCAATCATTCAAAAAATGCTTGAAAATTGAAATGTCTGAGGGCGCTCTTATGTGTTAACGACTGCTTTTGAACAAATTAAAACAGCACTGTACTAAAGTTGAGGTGCACCTGTAAAGTGTCAGATATTGCCCAAAATTACATTTGAGACTTGAATCCTATATCAAAATCATTGTAAGATATGTCAGAATGATGTGTGAAAGTTTTATTGAAAAGGAACACTGCCTTCCTAGTAAAAACAATAGAAAATTTGCGTCAGCTTTTACAACTAATGAATGTATGCCGTATATGACGTTTATGACCGTTCATTAACGCTCTTGAGCTGATTGATTATAAATGATAGATATCGACATACTAAATGGGCATTTGAAAACAAATCGAATCCTATTTGTATCAGTCTCTTGCCATAAGCCAAACAACACGGTAGAAGATAAATGTCGAAGCTCAAATTCATTTTTGTGGAGTTAAGCAATTAATAGGTGCACCTTTAATGATAACCTTGAGTATTGGTCAAACTTAACTTTAGTTATAACTTCACCATGCTCAAAAAGTATACACAATTACAAACGGCAAAGTAAAACCCTGTTATCATTCAAAAAGAGCTGTTACAACTCAAGTGTGAAATTAACTCTAGGTCCTCCTAATACGGGTCTGTAATGCGTGGTAATAGAACCGCGCATATTCATGTGTATCGCAAGCCTTTCGCATCGGCGGCCATCACGATCATCTTTCGTTCAAAATTATGTTCGGAGTCGCGCTAACACACGGAGAGAAGTCCAGGAGGCGCATATATCACTGATTCTTTGCGGAGGGAGAAATCATAATTTTAATCCACCCGATAGTTGGATCACATATTAGAGAGTGAATTGGTGGTAAGTACCGTATCATATGTATAGTTTTAAGCACAATTACCGTGCACAAAAATATTCATTTTCAGTCCCGTTTTAGGAGTACATAGAACGCACCTCCTGATCTCCCACCTGGCTATAGCATGGCGAAAATAAACCGGCCTGGTTATAAGGGTTAAACAAAATGTTAGTAGAAATCAGTTAATATAAACATAAGAAAAGCATCCCCAATCAAAATGAAAGTGTGTGACTGTATGTAAAGCATACTTGTATTCATTGTCAAAGTAATAATTGATGGAAACATCATTATTTGTGGGTTGGTAGACCTACACTTTAGTAAGAATTCCGCATTCAAATTGGGAACTTTAAAGCAAAGTCATTTCATATTTGTCTTAAATTGTTATAACTAAAAATGTTTAGGTCATCAGGTACAGTTCAAACCTGCACAATCACTTGCTCACCATCTAAAATTTCAGGGGATTAAATAAACAAAACTAATTTGTATCATTATAATTACAACATACTTCATAATGCACAAATAATGCACAGTGTTGAATTACAACTGAATCTACAAATCATTGACAACCGAACAACATATCACACATAAAACAAATGTGTGTACAGGGCTCGACATTAGCACTTGCCTTGTTACCCGGGCAAGTCAACATCTATGTCGGGCAGGTCAAATTTGGTAAATGGCTTAGTTTGGTTGCTTGATCGGGCAACTAAATAATTGATGAACTATGACTATAAGAAAACACTCTAAATCTCATCTAGAAATAAGCGGGCAAGTCAATTTTCTGTTTTGGGCAAGTACATTTTTAAAATCTATGATTTCACTTGCTCGAACGGGCGAGAAGAGAAACAAGTTAGCGTGGAGCTTTGAATAACACACTTTTGATCTATTAGCACGAATGGAATTTTACATAATGTACTTGGAAGAAAATTATAAGCAATGCTACATGGAAATCTGGTTTTGCAATATAAATATGGACAATGTAATGTGTATACAATCTAGACCAGAGTAGATAACATGTAGTACTGTCTACAACTAATAATATATTAGATTTAATATATTTACATGTACATGTACAAATGTTTTACTGGAGTGGAATATGATCAATTAAAGTAAAGTGACTGCAGCCAAACCAGCACATAAAGACCACCATAATAATTATGTAGACAGAAAAGGCAGTCTGTATTAGCTGGAGGTTTCTGTACTGTTTCCATTTTGTGGTTTGAAATAAAGACAACTTTGAAGCAGTGATGCCTGTGGTTGGTGGCCAAATATATATGGTACTGGTAACTTATTAAATGATCAATGATGAATCTACAGCCATTTCAACTTTGAATACAAAACAACTAATTCAACAATACAATTGATATTAATTATCCCTAAAAACCATGTTTTCAAACTGACCTGCTTTTTAAAATTTGCATTACCAAAACAAAATCAAAAGCTCTTTTACATCTGACATTTGCTATGTATATTTCTTTTATATGAGATTAAAAACAAATGTAATGCAACTATAATATTTGTTAGAATTCTCAAAAGTGTATCGTTTATAAATAAATATGTACTTATTATTTAACTTCCTGACTATTTATTACCTATTTATCTTTAACCCTAAAAGGGCCGGGTTGTGATGTCTTTCTACAGCATGGGGGTGGGGGGGATGCATGGTCATTATGCCCCTTAAGATCTTTGTCTCATCGCCGCAAAAATGTGTACAGATGTCAAGTAAGGTGCAAAATCGGTTCGGAAATGGCTGAGATATCCATTAACATAGCAATTTGTAATAAATGTGGGGCCCCACACTTATTCGATAATTTTGAAACAGCCACAAAAAAATGCTTCCTCTTTTCAAAAAGTTACAAATTATGTATTTAAATAGTAGTTGGTTATTTATATATCTAATCACCATTTCAACAAAACATTACATGCACAATATTTTATTAAAAATGGCTGAAACCGGTGAGTGTTTAGAGAGTACCCTCTTACGTTTTAACGGCTCTTTTTTGTAATGATAACATGATCTTTACTAAGTCATTTCTAGTTATAACTATTAGTTTGTAATGTAGTGATGCAGGTTTTGGTTACTAAAATTCAGTTTCACCAAAACTGTACTCTCTTTACCAGAACTCAACTTTCCCTTTAATACCTAGGAGTTTCAGGGGTTTTCTATAGCTCAGCTGGTACAGCACCATTCTGACAATCGGGAGGTCTCGAATTTCATTTCCGTTGCTCATTTTTCATTGATAGAATGGGTCATTACATTGAACGCGAGGCCAGTTTAGACAAAATTGAACTATATTTTGTTAACCAACCATTATGTCGCATGCTAGTGTAAGTTGAATACAACGGATACGTATGGAAAAATATGAATTCAAAGTAACAAATGAAAGACGATTACGTTTAGATACAACGTTAGATTTGACAACGCATGCAATTGAATGACCAAATTAGCTTTAAACATGCCTACAAAACGATTTGTGAAAACGCTGTGCATAGGTCACATTTATTAAGTTTAATTGCTTCTTTTCGGCAAACAAGATTAACCGGGCCAATTATATATGAATAAAGGGTAATAATAGTCTTGTTATCACTCGAACAACTTTTTGGAAGGGTCTATAAATCTGCTTGCTGTAGTCATTTCTTTTTTCGGTGATCTTTCAGAATGAAGCGTTTCGTTGGATCATAATTGTGCTCTGCACTCTGTTGTTTCGTAAAGCATCAAACAATAACTTCGATATTCAATATTTGTTTTATTTGAATGAACTGATTGTAACTAATATTTCATAGTGTATGATTTGAAATGTTGGTAATATTATGCTTTCCATGTTGCTGATGTTGCTGTCAAATAAAAACTAAAAAGAAATTAAATGATAGCGAATAATAATGAAAAAGCTGTATGGTCATTATTATATATGTTCGCTTAGTTGTCAAAGCACCGGTCTGTCAATTCGAAGATCTAGGGTTCGATTCCAGTTTTCTTTGCCCCTTATCATTAAAAACACATTTTGTGGTCAGTTTTCTTATTTTCGGTATTGATTAATTTATTTTTGGTAACTCATGCAATGTACAGAACGTAAGCTAGCACAAAAGGATTGTTGGGTCAAACGCACACAATTAATCATACTCGAAGCATGCATACATCTCATATTATAGAGATGGTTGGCACACTCCTTAAGTAGTACACACATCTAGGTTAACGTAATAGTTATCAGGTGTACATAGTTTGCTGGCAACTTCAAGTTCAACTTGATGAAAAGAGAAACCAACCTCAGGGGTGTCGTTCCGTTTTGCGATTGGGGGGGGGGGGGTGGGGGCGGGGGTGGGGGGCGAAATTTGAAACATTTTCCAGAGCGACCACTGACATGACTGAGAGAGCTCAAAGCCCTGTACATTGGCATGCCCGGAAGTTGTATTATGCGCTCATTGTAAGTGTCTTGATGGCTCGAAGACCTGACTTTGGGAGCACCCACATTTAGAGAACAATAATGACGGTCCAGGGGGCGGAGCCCCCTGAAGCTTTTAGATTTCAGACATTTGCAACTCTTTTCATCGGTGTTAAAATTGTATAAAATAGTGAACCTACTCATAACGTACTTTTAAAGGGCATAGCGAGGACAAGATTGAGCCTTGCATGAGAAGGATCCACGTGATCCTGTATACTATAAAGCCATCGATATATTCTAGGGCATTGGGCTCCCATGAGACTAAGTAAGGGCGTCAACAACCTCTCAAAAGTAGAGGGGAGCCATTGCGAGGAAGCGAAGCGACCGAGCGGGGTAGGGTGTAGGAGGGGTGTCCCCCTGCAACAGTAGGGACTTGTTTGTATTTTTGAGGGTGAAATTGTGCGATTTGGTGCACCCCTGAGACAGAAATGTCACGTAATATGAAGTATATATATATACATTAAGTATGGAACCAAAGATATATAATGACAAAGGCAGGGGGACAATCTCCTTCACTTTCATATGTGGGGGAACATGATATTCCAATTTGATTTTCGTTCAGCGCATATGGACCGAATTGACTGAAAGATATATTTGGGATTATTTTATTTTCTGTGACGGTGATAGATGAGGGTGTAATAAACTTCGTTTGAGGTGTCCTGTATATCCTGTATACTATAGAGCCATCGATATATACCGAACACAAAAAGTAACTTCACCCCTAAGCAATTGCCAATAATTTCATAACCAAGAATCGTTTCACGATTTCGTCTTGCCAATATATCCATATGGTAGTTAGAAAAACCAGGTGTAAAAATAAGAGGTAACCATTAATCCATGGTTGAGTGAGCACACATTATAGAAATAATAGTCATATTTCAAAATTTTCAAAAGTATTATCTTCATTACAAAATAATGAGAGTTGGAAAATAAAAAAATGCACTGTTTTACAATTGCAATTAATGCATTTTACCACATGTGACATTCAAAAATCAAAATGAATGGAATATCAAACAGCATTGTTACATAAACCATGATAATTGCATTCCGCCACAAATGCGTATTCACAACAATGAACAGGCACGCGCAATACCTTGTGACTTTTGAATTGGGCCATTTTGTCTTTAATATGTGCTCATTCAGCCATAAAGTGACGAATATCTTTGATCTTCGCACATATCGAACATAACAACTGTGCCAATATTGTGATAAGATGACATCTTGAAATAATAATCGGTTATGAAATTATGGGCAATTGCTTAGGGGTGAAGTTACTTTTTGTGTTCGGTTTAGTATAGGGCATTGAGCTCCCATGAAACTAGGCAAGGGCGTCAACAACTTCCCACAAGTGGAGGGGAGACATTGCGATGAAACGAAGCTTTTTTTTTATACCAAGAACAGTTATTTTGGTCGTGTAGGTTTTTTTTTATAGCGCGCTGTGAGTGACAACATGTCATGTGCCCATTTGTCAGTTTTTACAAAGTCAGTGTCAATCAAATATCACCTAAAAACGAGGAATGAGGAACGCCAATAAACTTAGAACAACAACAACAACAACAACAACAACAACAACAAAAACAACAACAACAACAACTCACTTACTGCCCGTATAATACCATCGACCGACTTCCTATTCTCTCGGCACACGGCTGAGTGCACATTAACAATGGCGCGATAATTCCTCGTTGTTTGTTGAGTGCCTAGTTCCGTTTTTAGGGCACCCTGAATGTAGTAACCAACATTATTTGCAGCATTATGTATTCCGAATTGACATGAATTTGTCGGCTTGAATTGGATTCCGGTCGGTTTAACCGTTACAAGTACACTAATAGTATAACATGTTGCAATTTGTTTACCAGGCTGGCGCTCCGGAATCGGTGATGGGCGATGGGAGATTAGATATCGATTTTTACTATTTCTCAAACTCGAAGTACATGGACAACGGAGACTGCTGTGATGTGTTTTGCAGCAACTGCGATCCTATCTTCAGAGTGATGATTAAACCTCCAAGGTAATATTGAGCTTTGTATAAATGCGTCTTTTGAAATGTCACTTTAATGTCCTTTTTGCCGATGACACCAGTACCCTCTTTATTCCCGTAAAGATATTAGTAATTTGTGTCAAACATTACATTATAATTTGAAACACGTATCACATTGGTTTAATAATAATATATTGTCTTTATATACAATCAAATCTAATTTTATATATTATGTTCATTAAAAGCAACATTTTATTTCAGATGATTCGTTGAATGCATTGAGTATAATTATAAAGATGATAGGATTGTGTATGTAGATATAACAATGGTAATATGGCTTACTCTGTATTTATGACTTGTTTTTAAAGAGGTGTGAAAAGAGAGAACCGATCTCCACTAGCCTTTGTGCTAACTGATGGTTTCTTTTAGCAACTGTTGTAAAGTACGTTTGCATGAATTTCGTTGACTAATGAAATGCAGTAATATATTGTTTTGTAAATAATGTACAGTTTGTATTTTAATGACATACTTTCAATTTCAATAGCAGTTGCTATGTCAGATATGCTAAACCATGATTAGGACAAGAAAAAAGCCTTTATTTTTTCCCGAAGCACAAGTAAATACAATAGATTCGGAGGGATGGCCCATTGATAAGCTTTTGTATGTAAACATGCAGTGCGTTTTATTGGCAGCATGTTCTTCTGTAAATATGTCTTTTGTACAATGATTGACAGATGTCACTAGAGGATTTTTACTGGGGGAACCTTTAAAGTGATCCGGCGAACCAAAATAGTTATTTTGAGTACATTCAAAGTTACTTCATCGTCAATATTCGATCCCGAGTTTTTTACCAAAAAACAAAAATACAAAATAATACAAAAATACCATATTAAAAGATTTCTTATGTGACTTTTTAAACCTAGTGTACGGGCATATTCTAGAAGGTTTTAGTAAGATTTAATTTAGAATATATTTTGGAAAAATTATAATAGTTCTTATAATATGTTGACGATACATATACATGAATAGGTATTTGCACAAGATATAACAATTCCGGCGAAAAATGTCGCGCCTTGTTTATTGGCCATTTTGAATACAATTCTTGTCCCCTGTGTTAGTACAAACATACATTTGATACTTGAATGCATGTTTGTAAAACCCCATGTTTGTAAACCTACAACAGAGATCGGGGAATTATTCTGGGGATAATTGTCTGAAAGTGTTGTCATAATAAGATGCTATGCTATTCCATACTTTAAACATGTCTTCTCTTTTACATTTTTCTAACAGTGGATCGGGGTATTACTACGATCGATGGGCAGACCAAGGGAGAAGCGATGTGGAAATTTACTACGGTAGTGACTTTCATGGACTATCGAACCCAATTGAACAGCGTTTCTCCTCATTTCCGGTGAGTATTTTATATTAGCACAAAGCGTATAGTAAGTTTCAGGTGGATGACCAAAGTTACATCTTACGTGTTAATACTTACATACCGAATGTTTCCAAAAACGCAGAACACAATTTCAACCAGTGGTATCTTATATGTAAAGTATAATTCTGCTTATCGCTAACAGGTTAATTCATACTCTCTCTTATGATACCAACTATGTTGGGATATCGTAATGCATGAGTCTAACACTTTATTGTACATACAAATGAACAATACAACTTCGTTTTCCTGAGTATAGTTCGATGAAGGGATGATTTCTACACATTCTGTTTTTATTAGTAGAATCCGAATTACAGAGTCGTTCGATCTGAAAATGTGTGTGTATGTTCAAAGACACTACAAGGGGAAGACTGGACACTTCGGGGATTTTGTGTAACGCTGAATTTCGTACATGGGGAAGGGCGCCCCTAGCGTTGGGTAGGTTAACTTCTTGTTGTTTTCGCGCGTAGCCATTGAAAACACAATAGGGAACAATGGCGAGCAGGTCGAAAATAGCTGTATCTCCATTTTGGAAAGAGGTGTACCTTTGAAACTTTGCATACAGATAGCATTCTGGTAGTTCTTTAAAATGATACCAAATTTGTTAGGAAAGGTTTTGTAGTTTTGAAACAAATTAAGAAAATGTTTGCAAAAAATCCCAAAATGTAACGGTGCCACCCTATTTGGGAGGCGAGTTCATGACACATGACCATTTATTGTTTGTTTGTTTGTTTATTTTATTTAATCACGGTATATACAATAATAAAATGCCCGCTTCAGCTACAAGCTGTTTTTCAGCAGGGTCGTGAAACATAAGAATACAGAAATACATAAGATACATAAAATAATACAAAATATACATTACAAACAGGTAAAAAAAACAGAAAAAACATATTTACAAAGATAGGGGTAATAATAATTTACAAATATTAATCAGAATGAACGAGGAAACCAAAAGGCATAAGTACATGAGTATAACAATCATTGAACAGCTAATATGCACATTAATTATAAATCTAGTATGGTTAGCTTCATTATTTCCTTTTTAAATATCTTAACGTCGTGTATAATTCGTAAATGAATAGGTAGAATGTTGATTTATAACATTTTATTCACCATGGATACATAAATATGAAATATGAAATTTTATGTGAAAATGTTATAAATCAAACTAGGGACAACAAATTAATGAAATTAACTCCTGTCCATGTGGATATCAGGATTTAGATTACTAGAAGTATGAACTTGAAATATATGCAGACATAAGGCACACTTTTTTTTGATATATCTGCTATTTTAGCAAATTTGTCAACAATTAAATATGACAATTTTCAAATCCTGCATATTTTTTTTTCTTTTTTTTCTGTAGTTTTTTGCATAGAAAATGAGAAGTGAACATTATGTTTTAATCTCCGAATTTGGAGAAGAAAGTGAAAAGAGGAACCAGATTTCCTGCATGACTTTAACTTGACTTGGATGTTTTGAGGCATCGCATTTCCGATATGACAGTTAACAAAATGCTTGTGTTTCGGATGTGACACTCTTGTTAACAACAATTCTTCATATTATAAAGAGAAAAGAGGTATTCAAATAAATGTTACTATTTTAATTTCAAACCATGACGTGACACAGGTAACATCAACAATCCTGATGATGTACATGAGTTCTTTTTTAACAGCAAGCAAAGAAACTTGTACGTGAATGTTGATTCTGCATGTCTACTATTAAATATTTCTTGGACATTTTCACCTGTAAACAGACAAACTTAGAAACAAACTCCTTTTAATATTTGGTGTACGTACATTTTGAGATAAAAAAGCAAAAATAAGAAGGATTTGATACTTCACTACCAGTTCCCTATTGTGTTTTCAATGGCTACGCGCGAAAACAACAAGAAGTTAACCTACCCAACGCTAGGGGCGCCCTTCCCCATGTACGAAATTCAGCGTTTCATTGATCGCTGTACAAAACCGGCGCAGTGTCCAGTCTTCCCCTTGTAGTGTCTTTGGTATGTTACATTCATGCCCATCCGTATACTGTATCTGTTCAGACGATCTGTAAAAGGTGAACACTCCCTTTAACATGTTTAATTATTCGATTGATGCAAGAAAAACAAATCGAATTTTATTTTTTTTGTCTTGGGCTCATTGAATGATTTTCCTTTCTATTCTGAATCTATCTATCATGGATTATTTTCATATTTTACCACATGCATAGACAAATTTCATTGGTATAATGATTTAATCACTTTGGTAAAGAAATCTAAACAAATTAATGTATTGGCTACAATGACACAAGGTGTTTCAATAATGGGGTCAATTTATATATCAACATTTTCGCACCACAAATTCAAGGTGACCTTTATTTAAATAAAAAAGCACCGAATTTGTTGAAACCTAAGGAATTGCTGTCCATTCATGATAAATGAGTTAATAAGTATAATATACACATTAACAAAACACACATTTTTATTTGTTTGCTTTTGGTTTCAAACCCTGCCATTGATGGAATATTTGAATATTTGTGGTTATATTGTTTGTGGACCTTGGTTACTGTCACGATTGCTTCTTGAAATGGGTTTACCAACTTTGTTGACATGTGCAAAAAGTGAAGACTGGTTGATACAATGTATATTTGTGTTATCTGATATGTCCACTGGGTGTTGCGTGAACATTACTAGTTAAATGGACATTGGCTGAGTTATGAGCAAAAGAAGCAGAACGATATTCACTAACTAAATGCATTTACTTTGTACACGGTTTTGACGATCTAGTGGATTATTCAACGTCTGAATATACCAATCGTATATATATTTTTAAAGAAATGAGCATTTGAAAGACCGAAACTTGTCCCGTGTTTTGTGTTCGTTAATACGAATGTATGAGGGAACCGCCTAGATTTCCAATTGGATTTTGAGGATTTGGACAATGTTACTTTAGTCCCTTTAGTTTGACACTTACAAATGATTTATTACAACATGTATCTGTACTTGTATTACTATACATTTGTTTACACAGGATGGGGATCTCCGGTTCGAAGCCTGGTCCGTTGATCAAGACGGGACCAGCAGCGATGAACCAATGGACAAGTACTATCAAACGCTATCTATGCCGCGTGGCACAAACTGGCACTTCTACAGCCTTCGTGGTGTACGCTCACAGGAATATACCTAGTACGTATATTTTGTTTTATATAATGATAACTGATTACAAATGAGCAAAGAAAAATAGGCTGGGAATCAAACACGAGACCTCCAGATTGCTATACCAGTGCTCAACCCATGAAGCCACGAATACTCTTGAATGGGCGACGCTCCCAAGAAACCATTTTCAATACTCTATTAGTCAGAAGCTCAGCAAATTAACTTTTCTAAAGAAAGAGAATTTGATTATCCTTTGATTATGCCCGGTTTATAAAACATCTGACTAATCAAGCATTTAAAAGGCCTTCATGTGCCCCTATTCAAGAGTAGTAATGGCTTTATGACTTGAGCAACGGTCCAGCAATCTGGAGGTCGATTCCCGCCGAAGCCTATTTTTCTTCGCTCAGTTTCATTCATCATTACCTATTTCTAGTCAGATTCTTCTATGTTTAAATTAAATTAATACAAAAAGCTTTGCGTCATCCCGTGTATTTCTTTAGAAAAGTTGATATAATTATTATTGGGATAGAATTAGAGCTTGTACGGCATCGTATATCACTACGGCATGCCGTGGTGATGTCCATGGTCTAGAGTCGGGCAACAAATTGTTAGGCTTTCCGGACTGCATGTGCCTCCAATGCGTGCCTGTGTTCGCGAGAGCGCGGCATTGGACGAGCGTAAACGTGTGAAAAACAAAAAGGTAACAAACGACAGTCAACGTACCTAGTCAACCGAGTGCAGTATAGGCTCACTCTCCACACGTTCAGTAGTGGACGTGAACAAATCAAAAGCACTCTAATATTTGCTTTCGTTCACGTATGTGTTTGTGCGCATTGTTTGCGTGCATATGCGCGCGAATGATATAATGTATAGCTGCATGGTGATGCAGGCGACGGGAGAAGTGTTTACGTATAACCTGTCAAATGATGAGGGGTGGGCTCGCTAGTCATAAGGACCGCTATTCATAACGTGTAACTTCCTATACGTGAAGGACCGCTATTCATAATACGAAAAGGGGGTCGCTATTGATAAAGGCATGAGGACCGTTAGTCATAATGTGAGATGAGGGTCGCAATTCATAATTCACACTGAGGGTCATTACTCATAAGGACCGCTATTCATAATACAAAATCGGGGTCGCTATTCATAAACACGAAGAAGGGGCGCTACTCATAATTTATATTGGGGGTCACTACTCATAAGGACTGCTATTCATAATACAAAAATAGGGTCGCTATACATTATTGAATGAGGGTCGCTAGTCATAATACGAGAGTAGGACCGCTACTCATAATACAAAATGAGGACCGCTAGTCACAATAAGAGAAGGGGACCGCTACTCATAATATGGAATGAGGAACGCTGATCATAATACGAGTAGAGGGTCGCTAGTCATAATATGGAGTGAGGACCGCTAGTCATAATACGAGAAGGGGACCGCTACTCATAATACGGAATGAGGACCGCTATTCATAATACAACAAGATGATCGGTAGTCATAATACGAGAGTAGGACCGCTACTCATAATACAAAATGAGGACCGCTAGTCACAATAAGAGAAGGGGACCGCTACTCATAATATGGAATGAGGAACGCTGATCATAATACGAGTAGAGGGTCGCTAGTCATAATATGGAGTGAGGACCGCTAGTCATAATACGAGAAGGGGACCGCTACTCATAATACGGAATGAGGACCGCTATTCATAATACAACAAGATGATCGGTAGTCATAATACGAGAGTAGGACCGCTACTTATAATATGAAATGAGGGTCGCTAGTCATAATATGGAATGAGGGTCGCTATATGTTCATAATACGAGAAGAGGGTCGCTAGTCATAATACGAGAAGAGGACCGCTACTCATAATACGGAATGAGGACCGATATTCATAATACGAGAGTAGGACCGCTACTCATAATACGAAATGGGGGTCGCTAGTCATAATACGAAAAGAGGATCGCTACTCATAATACGGAATGAGGACCGCTAGTTATAATACGAGAGGGGGACCGCTACTCATAATACGGAATGAGGACCGGTATTCATAATACGAGAAGAGGGTCGCTAGACATAATACGAGAGTAGGACCGCTACTCATAATACAAAATGAGGACCGCTAGTCATAATACGAGCCGAGCCGAACGTCAACAACAGAGAGCAATATATCACAAACTGTCCGTGAGTTGGAAGCATGGTGTCAATCCACACGCATGAAGTTAAACCCAGCTAAATGCCAATTCCTTAATATATCATTTAGCAGACGACCCGCAGACCCCGAACCTGTTACAATTGCTAATCAACCGATCCCAGAGTGCGACCATGTAAAATTGCTAGGCGTTACAATCCAGAATGACCTGAAATGGAACAATCATGTATGCGACATTGTTTCAAGGTCAAGCAGAAAGCTGTATATGCTCAGAACCCTCAAAAAGTTTGGCCTCCTAGCAGATGACTTACTGACCGTGTTCCAATCGTACATCAGGCCCATCACCGAATACTGCGCACCGGTGTGGCACTCTTCACTTACCTTAGCGGAATCGGAACAGATAGAAAGTATACAGAAAAGGGCACTACGTATCATCCTTGGCGGAGAGTACCAAACCTACGACCATGCTCTTTTAACCACTAAACTCACCACTTTGTCGGAAAGACGTGTCCAATTGTGTGTTAAGTTTGCAAAATCAATTGAGAAAACCTTCCCCCAATGGTTACCACCAAAACAGTCTAAACTCCGTGCACTGCGTTTTAGTGATAAATACAGGCCTGTGAGGTGTAGAACAGAGCGCTATCGAAAGAGTGCTCTCCCATTCCTAGTGAGACTTTTAAACCAGAATTGATACTATAATTTCACTATCATAAACTTGTTTTTACCTTTTTATCACATTAGAGCCCATTTTGTGCAATCTCTCCAGATGTACTTGCCAGTTTGTGCCATGTAAAATTTACACAATATGCAAGTTACTTTTTGATAATTGACCGCTAACAACTGTTTTAATTAGACACATTTTGATATAGCTATTTTGTTCTTAATTCTTTTTTCCGAGACAGTTAGATTAATATTATAGCTTACGACATATTTATTGTTGTTGATTGTATAGCATTTAGTCTTATTTAGAATATAATTATGTAATAGAAACTCTGGACATTTTTCTTTTCACTCATTTAATTTATCCTATTGAAGAATTTATATTTTAATCATTCAATAGCCTACAACCCAACAAGACTTTATTTATTACCTGTAAGTTTATGTCATGATTTACAGCCTATATCTGTTTGCTCTCTTGTGCAATCTTATTGATTTGCTTGCAATCATTACTTGATTAGTCATTTGCATTTGTTGGTATACTATTATTTGTAATTGTAATAGAAACTTTATGCTCCAAACTCTTATATAATTAGTTTAATTGTAGTGAAGATTACCCATTTATTATAATTTATATTTTATTTTTTGAACATAACGTAAGTTATTTATGTAAAGCTTTTAATTTGATATTCTGAATTTGATGGTTGATTTACATTATTTACAGTTTGATATAATATTTATACTTAGTTTCGTTCCCGTATTTGAATAGGCAATGTTTAAATTCTGCCACTATTATGTATCAATAACAAATTTGCATTCTTATTTATATTTTGTACTAGTGTAATATTCTGTATATTTCCTTTACCCTGTATGTCATTTTTGATGTTTTTTACCTCGTAAATTCACTTGTAATTTAGCCTTTTGGCTACAAATAGTTGAATAAAATACCTTGAATTGAATTGAATTGACCGCTACTCATAATACGAAATGGGGGTCGCTAGTCATAATACGAGAAGAGGGCCGCTACGCATAATACGGAATGAGGACTGCTAGTCATAATACGAGAAGGGGACCGCTACTTATAATACGTAATGAGGACCGCTATTCATATACGACAAGAGGGTCGCTAGTCATAATACGAGGGTAGGACCGCTACTCATAATACGAGATGGGGGTCGCTAGTCATAATATGGAATGAGGGTCGCTATTGACAATACGAGAAGAGGGTCGTTAACCAAAAAAATGAATAAGCAACAAAATGATAATAAAAAAGGGAAATTTGGATGGGGGACACCCTAATGGCATAGCTGTGGCGTAGCTAAGTGGGGGGGCAACACACGGCCCCAAATATTTGTCAAAAACATTTATTGAAAACATAAATTTCTTGACAAATACAGATAAAAGGCGTGCACAATAACGTACGCGACTCATCCCCCGGCCTCCCCCCCCCCCCCCGTCCCAACCCATCAGACGGCTTATGCCGAAAGGGTGGGTAGCGTCGCGTCACGTTAACAACGTTAAAGGGATAGTTGAGTTTTGATAGAGAGGGCGCTACATAACATTATTTTTTGTGAGATAATGAAAAACTCAGTGTAAAATTTGAAAGAGCATAATATTTTAATGACAGAATAAACTTTATTTGATCAAAATCGGTTCAGAAACGGCTGAAATATCCATAAACATATAAATTTGTAATACATATGACTAAAGACCGTCATTCCATAATCTAGCGACCCTACTCTCGTATTATGACTAGCGACCCTCATTTCGTATTATGACTAGCGACCCTCTTCTCGTATTATGACTAGCCACCCTCATTTCGTATTATGAGTAGTAGAGGTCCAACTCTCGTATTATGACTAGTGACCCTCTTCTCGTATTATGAATAGCGGTCCTCATTCCGTATAATGAGTAGCGACCCTCTTCTCGTATTATGACTAGCAACCATACTCTCGTATTATGACTAGCGACCCTCTTCTCTTATTATGAATAGCGGTCCTCATTCCGTATTATGATTAGCGACCCTCTTCTCGTATTATGACAAGCGGTCCTCAATTCGTATTATGATTAGCGACCCTATTCTCGTGTTATGAGTGGCGACCCTCTTCTCGTATTATGAGTAGCGACCCTCATTAAATATTATGACTAGCAACTCTCATTAAAGTATTATGAATAGCGGTCCTACTCTTGTATTATGACTAGCGACCCTCTTTTCGCATTATGAATAGGGATCCCTAAGCTATGAATAAAGACCCCGATTTTGTATTATGATTAGCGACCCTCCCATATTATGAATAACGACCCTCTTCTTGGATTATGAATAGTGGTCCTTATGAATAATGACCCTTATGTATAATGACCATCTTCTCAAATTATGAATAGCGGTCCTTATGAATAGCGGTCCTTATGACTAGCGAGCGGACCTCAATGATGATGTCAATTTAACAGAATAATTATATTTCCCACGTTTTTACTCCATGTAAGCTATACAAAGTGGGATAGTACACAATTTACACACACTCATATGGACCACTGTACCACAAAATACACTTCGAATGTATTAAAAGCCAAATAACGTACGAGTCTTTGAGACAATTTGCCTACACCCGATTCCTTTTTGATGAATACGTTTAGTGTCAAAATTATTCACATAATATATTTGCATGTCCCTTATTGATCCACTTTCAGTCTGAAGTTTTACGTGAGGCAGTTTTGTTACTCGTACTACTATGGGCATCGATGTGACACTTACTGCTTGCACACAGACTCTTCGTCAGGACACTATACCTGCAACACAACGACCGGTGCCAAGATATGTCTTTCAGGCTACGAGGATCCAGCTACTAACTGTGTCACCGAGGCTGATGAGTGTGTGAGTCAGCCGTGCCAGGGTGATAGTACTTGTATCGATGAGTTTGACTTTTTCCGCTGCGATTGCGCTCCTGGTCTAAATGGAACGGTCTGTGAGATCGACATAGATGAATGCGAAAACTCTCTGTGTCAGAACGGAAGTACCTGCATAGATGTTCTCAATGGGTACGAGTGTGAGTGTCAGAGTGGCTTTAACGGGACTTACTGCGAGTTCGAATTAGATGAATGTGTGAGTGATCCTTGTCAGAATTATGGGACTTGTCAGGACCAAATAGATGGTTACTTGTGCTTCTGCCTACCGGGTTTCAACGGGACGCACTGCGAAATTGATATAAACGAATGTGCGAGTGATCCTTGTCAGAACAACGCAACTTGCCAGGACCAGATAGACGGTTACTTGTGTGTGTGTTCGTCAGGTTTTAACGGGACTCACTGTGAGCTTGATATCAACGAATGTGTGAGTGATCCGTGCCAGAATAATGCGACTTGTCATGACCAAATAGATGGGTACTTGTGCTTCTGCCAACCTGGTTTCAACGGGACGCACTGCGACCTTGATATACACGAATGTGTGAGTGATCCGTGTCAGAACAACGCAACCTGCCAGGACCAGGTAGACGGTTACTTGTGTGTGTGTTCCTCAGGTTTTAACGGGACGCACTGCGAGCTTGATATAAACGAATGTGCGAGTGATCCGTGTCAGAACAACGCAACCTGCCAGGACCAGATAGATGGTTACTTGTGTCTGTGTTCATCAGGCTTTAACGGGACTCACTGTGAACTGGAACTAGATGAGTGCGCGAGTGATCCTTGCGAGAACGCCACGTATTGCTACGATGAGATTGATGCCTTCTTTTGTGAGTGTATTCCGGGATACACAGGCGTCACCTGTAACGAAGAGATCGATGAATGCGAGAGCCAGCCGTGCTGGAATAATGGTACCTGCATTGACATGGTCAATGGCTATTCTTGTAGATGTCTTGCAGGGTTCCAGGGCAGAGAATGTGAGGTTGAGATAGATGAATGCGCGTCGTCGCCTTGTCTCAACTCTGGCAACTGTACCGATTACATTGACGAATATGCATGCGACTGCCCTCTGCAATTTTTGGGTGCAAACTGCGAGCGTGAGATCAGTCGCTGTATGGATACTGGTGATACCTGTCCAAACAATTCGTCGTGCGTAGAATTTGTACAAGGAATCATCTGCATCTGCTTCAACGGAACGGACTTACTGGAATGCGAGGAAGACGTCGACGAGTGCCTGGATGATAACGGTGGATGTCTCGAGAATTCGACCTGCGAGAACACACTCGGATCTTACACGTGCTTCTGCCAACCGGGTTTCAACGGGACGCACTGCGAGCTTGATATAAATGAATGTGTGAGTGATCCTTGTCAGAACAACGCAACTTGCCATGACCAGATAGACGGTTACTTGTGTGTGTGTTCGTCAGGTTTTAACGGGACTCACTGTGAACTTGATATAAACGAATGCGCGAGTGATCCTTGTCAGAACAATGCGACATGTCAGGACCAGATAAACGGTTACTTGTGTGTGTGTTTGTCAGGTTTTAACGGGACTCACTGCGAACTTGAGGTAGACGAATGTGCGAGTGATCCGTGTCAGAATGACGCAACCTGCCAGGACGAGATAGACGGGTATTTCTGCATTTGCCAAATGGGTTTCAGCGGGAAGCACTGCGAGATTGATATAAACGAATGTGCGAGTGATCCTTGTCAGAACAACGCAACCTGCCAGGACCTGACAGACGGTTACTTGTGTATTTGTTCCTCAGGCTTTAACGGGACTCACTGCGAAATGGAACTAGACGAGTGTGCAAGTGATCCTTGCGAGAACGCCACGTTTTGCTATGACGAGATTGATGCCTTCTTTTGTGAGTGTATCCCGGGATACACAGGCGTCACCTGTGACGAAGATATCGATGAATGCGAGAGCCAGCCGTGCTGGAATAATGGTACCTGCATCGACATGGTCAATGGCTACTCTTGTAGATGTCTTGCAGGGTTCCAGGGCAGAGAATGTGAGGTTGAGATAGATGAATGCGCGTCGTCGCCTTGTCTCAACTCTGGCAACTGTACCGATTACATTGACGAATATGCATGCGACTGCCCTCTGCAATTTTTGGGTGCAAACTGCGAGCGTGAGATCAGTCGCTGTATGGATACTGGTGATACCTGTCCCAACAATTCGTCGTGCGTAGAATATGTACAAGGAATCATCTGCATCTGCTTCAACGGAACGGACTTACTGGAATGCGAGGAAGACGTCGACGAGTGCCTGGATGATAACGGTGGATGTCCCGAGCATTCGACCTGCGAGAACACACTCGGATCTTACACGTGCGTCTGCCATGAGGGTTACACTAGGGAAGTCGATTCGCTCCGATGTGTGTGCCCCCCTGGGATGGTTGGTGTACAATGCGACGAGAATTTTGATGAGTGCCAGAGTGACCCTTGTTTCGGAGACGCGACCTGCGATGACCTCATAGATGCGTTCCAATGTGTGTGCCCACCTGGCATGTTTGGTCCTTTATGCGACGAAGACGTCAACGAGTGCCTGGATGATAACGGTGGGTGTCCCGAGCATTCGACCTGTGAGAACACACTCGGATCTTATACGTGCGTCTGCCACGAGGGTTACACTGGGGACTCCTGCAGCCAGGTGACCGTAGACCCGTGCTTGTCCAGTCCCTGCAGGAATGAAGGAACTTGTTCAATGGCTTCAGATGGTTCCGGGGTCGGTTGTCGTTGCCAAAATGGATTCATCGGCGAATTCTGCGAAATCGGTAAGCAATAATTTGATCCTACATATGATTGAATATTAAATTCGCGGTCATATAGTATTCATAACTGTTGCAGATAAATCGATATGCATAGGGTCTATGTTACTGCTAAACACCATGAAGAGTGATTCTACGGAGAATTTGACGTTTAAAATGGGTAACCCCTTTCATGCTCGTCATTGAACATATTGTCCTATGATACATCGTAACTGTTCCCGAGCAACCGATATTATTTGGGGGTTTCTGTCGCTGCTATAATCGCCTTCAGTGTCAGCGAAATCGGTAAGCTCTTCAATTTATTTGTATACACTGTCACTGCTGCCCATCAACCGATGTTTCCGGAGTCTTCTGTCGTTGCCCATACAGACTCAGTGAATTTCGTAAGCTCTTCGATCATGTTGATTCTAGATACTCAAAATCTGTATTTAAATACCTTGCAACTGCTGCTGAGCTACCAATTACCATTGGTTAACATTTTGTCCCTGCCTTGCTAGATTTGTCGGTGAAGTCAGCAAAATTGGGGCATTAGTCCCGAGCAACCGAACCAATGCTTCCTGGGTCTTATTTCGTATCCAGGCTGGATTCATATGAGAATAATTAGTATTACATCCATTTCATAATGTAGTGTAGACCACAGAAAAGAAGACATTTCAGATATACACGCTAATCATGATGAATATTGCACATTTTAACACTATATAATAATGCATTACTCTTTTTAAACACATGTCCGAAGATCTTGAGCTCAATGGATACACAGTGTACGTTCACGGCGATGATGTCGACAACGAAATCTTCGAAGAGGAGATGGCAGTCCTGTTCTCCATCATGTATCCCGACTCAGATGTTGAGGTCACTGTTGTCGAAACACAGACTGGATATGAAACCGCTGATGGGTAAGACATTGAATTAAAACCTTTTGGAAAATTGGCCGTGTCTCTCTCGAATGGTGATGTTAAAAAGTACCTTCACAGATAACATAATGTATGTGATCAGAAAACACTGACTTTCCTTTTCTAGAATGATGACAGAATCACTAACTGACCAACCATGCTACCTACTAAGCCAACCCATTGACCGACTAACACCAAAAAATCAGCAAACCAACCGACTGACCAACCAGCCAGCAACCAACAAGGCAACCAACCAACCCAGAAACAAACTTACAACACACTAAAACAAACAAAAAAGTAAACCAAGCAAGCATGCCTAGCTAACCACCTGAACCAAATCAAACAATCAAACTGATATTAATTAACTTGAACATCACGTAAAAGTAGCAAACGTAAATTTATTTGAGCATATCACAATTAAGATAACTCTGTAATTTTGGTTTAGCTGATTAGATTGTCAACCTTCTATATGACGACAATTAGAATGTTTAATCGCCTTAAGTTTGATTTATTTTGTACGCGTGTCTTTTAGATTACCCATCACTCAGATGACCATAGTTGTACACGTCGATGACTCGATGCTAACATCCGGGCAAGTTGGTGACGTCATGAACAGTCTCAACCAAGAGAACATCGCGTCGATGTCCTACCCCTTGTACCTCGGAGACGTTGTGTACCCGGATCAGACGCAATCGGTAAAAATAAAGGGATCTTGTAATTTTGTTGGCAAGTGCAACAAGTGATGGGTGATTAATGGGGGAAGTTGTGGCGGAGGATAACGGTACGTGCACCCTCAAGTTTCAAATAAGAATTGCAGGATTTGTTCTCGTGTTGCCCTATCATTTTCTTCGATAATATTAACTAACCTTATTGCATGGTGACATCTTGTAAATTCCTTAGTCCACAGTGAAATATCCAGCTTGAAGGAGACATTTTCTGGTTTAATTTTAAGTTTAATCAACCGAAAACTCCGTGCCATTTATACGATTGCGATCAGCGATACCATATCGGCGATATATGCAATCGATAACATGAATTGCGCATGCGCATTGTGCTTATCGTCTGCAGGACTAGCGCGCGCAATCACGTAACAGCGGCATTACGTTAGAAATGCCTACAGAGCATGCGCGAAAGTCCTGTTTAAAGTTAAACAAGTGTTTAGTTAGTCAGGACTTAGACACCGTACGACTTCAGAATGCAAAATTGAGTTAGAGAAGTCACCAATTTTGTCAAAATTCACGTACGGCACTCGTGACACGTGTTTAGAATCATTCTTATAACAAGAGAAATAATGCAAATGGCATGTTTGTACATTTACTAAATGACAGAACTGCATAATCGTCTCAGTTTACTCTGAATTATGCACAGAAATATCATAAACATAATGATTGAAATGATTTGATAATGGGTTTCGGCATTTTCGTCGACATTTTTAACCCTGTTGTGCATGTATGTCTAGTCTTAGTAACAAGCGCTTGCAATTTGAAAAATCTTGATGAAACACTCACGTCACGTTTTGGCAAACGCGACTATTCGTGTTTTACCAGCGTGGAAAACAACGAATGGTAGACCCTAAATTTTCGTAAATTAAAGTCACCTGTTTTAAGAAATAGCGCATAACGTGAACGTGATACGTGATACGTGACTATTCGTTGCAAGCCAGCAAAATAATATTCACTTACTCATTGTGCTTACTTTGTTCACGGCATGAAATTATCCCGTAGACAATTTCAAATCTGAACACTTCAATCGTAAATATGTTCTGAACGAAATGGAAATTTGAAAGACCGAAACATGTCCTGTGCTTTTATTGATAATATGAATATGATTACGTCCGAGAGAACCACTTGAGTTCCAAGTAAATTTGGAAGAATTGGACATTGTTACTAAGACCCTTCAACAATGCGAATTATACTCACTACAACAATTATGACAATAACAATAAAGAATTGTATATTTACTTCTTGGCGGTTCCTCATGTACAGGCAGGTTATTTTACTTTACTTTTCTTTACCAAATCTAAAATTTGTATACATTTGAGTCTCGTGAAATTAAATTGATTATTTCGCCTGTCCTAATCAATGGTGATGTACTGAGAGGCGAAAGTGACGATCTTTTCATGTCAAAATATTGTTGAATTTGACAGAATTTTAATTTGTAATCTCAAAAACATGTTATTCTCAATTTGCAATACTTGGACTTGAACTTAAATTTGGTATGCAATGCTATAATCATTATTGCAACTCTTGCAACGTTAATGATATAGAAGTTTAATGATTATTAATTTCATTCTCTCCAAACAGAATTCCCTACGTGACAACTGGTACTGGATTTTAATTGGTTTAACGAGCGCCCTCTGCCTGTCAGTTGTGGGTGGAATCATCTTAGTGAAGCTGATTGATAAGAGGTAAATATACTGTCGACTTCCGCTTTGTTCTTCTTTCTCCTTTGTCTCCATCATCGTCATCTTGTCATTATCATTACCAGTTTCATCATAACGATCAATCTTCTCTATGATCATTAATTTCTTATTCATAATTATCTCTTGGTTGTTCTTTTCTTTGTGTGTTTATTTTTAAGTCTTCCTCTGATTTTCTTCATTCCAATAGCTGCAATGTTGTATACGTTGTCACTATTATCATTATCAACATCATCATCACCATCGGCATACATTTGGTTATTATCATTTTCTTTCCCCTTTCTCATTCATCTTCTTCTTCTTTTCTTGTTCTTCTTGTTCTTCTTGTTATTTTTCTTCATTTACTTTCTTTTTGTTATTTTTCTTCTTTTTCTTCTTCTTCTTCGTCAATATTTGATATCCGCATCTATTTATTCCAGTTGAAGTTGTGTCACAGCTTTACAGTACAAAATAATACTAGAAACACTTCAATAAATCGTTTTTTACGGGGAACTTCGGTATAGCTACACCCACTAAACTATGCGGATGTCTCATTTTTTAATTCACAGTGGTTCCGATATTTATTTCCCAAGCATTCATATTTTAGTAATACTTGAATTTAATTACTTTTAATTTTTTGGTACTTTGTGTTGATTTTTCTTACAGAAAATTGCGCAGAGTGTCAGCTTCGCCGGATGTGCAGGAGAAGGGAGATTTGGTCGTTGAAGAAGTGGAAGAAGTGGAATTAAACGACAGAAATACCCCAGAAACCAAACCGGAAAGTGAAAGTGAAATTTAGAACCATTTTCAAAGAAAGAATCGCGATTTTCGCCAAGGAAATTTGGAATACGTATACATGGTATACGTATCTGACTGTTTCTTAAAGGGAAAGTTGAGTTTTGGTAGAGAGGGCGCTAGACTACTTAATTGGTTTGTGGGGTAATGAAAAACTGAGTGTAAAATTTGATAGAGCATAATATTTAAACAATAAAATCATCTTTGTTTGATCAAAATCGGTTCAGAAACGGCTGAAATATCCATAAATATAACAATTTGTAATAAACCCGGGGCCCCGGGTTTATTAGAGAATTTTGAACCAGCCGTTAAAAATTCAAAAAAATGCTTCCTCTTTTCAAAAAGTTACAAAATAGGTATTTAAATAGTTGTTGGTTATTTCTCTATCTAATCACTATTTCAACAAAGCATCACATGCACAATATTTTATTCAAAATGGTTGAAACCGATGAGTGTTTAGAGAGCGCCCTCTTACGTTTTAACTGCTCTTTTTGAATGATAACATGATCTTTACTACGTCATTTGTAATTTTGTTTTCCTTTCTAGTTATAACTATTAGTTTGTAATGTAATGATGCAGGTTTTGGTTACTAAAATTCAGTTTCACTAAAACTGTACTCTCCTTACCAGAACTCAACTATCCCTTTAATCATTGTGAATTAAACTATTTTGGCTCTACATAACAGACTGATATGTTGATTCTTGCATACATTTGAACAATTTTTAATATTAATTAGTACTTATGCACATGAACGTGTTACTTGAATACAAAAAGGACGTTATTATAGCCTTTTGAAGCGACCGTCGTATAGAAAGACGAAGATCCGAACCAATATTCCAAGACAATACCATAAGTAAGAAGAATGTTTTCATAGAAAAAAAAAACAACAGTTAATGCAAGAAAGCGCCCTCCAGACACCGGGAATTTATCAGTTTTGTATAGAAACATTTTGGATATGAGTTGTTAAAAAATTTATAATAATTTAATTATAATGGTGTATATTTTCAAAAATGTAAAGGCTTCATCAATATTTTTCTTACATAATCGGATAAAAGTGGGCCCACATAAATTCCACTCGAATATATAACTTTATATTTTGACTGTTTCTGAACGAATTTTGATTAAACAAAACAGCCTTGTTTTGACATTATTGAGGTCTTGCAATTCCAACACTTAGTTTTCCTCTTCGTCACATTTTTTTGTTTTTGAAACGCCCTCTAAACCAGAACTGTAATATCCCTTTAAAGGGATAGTTAAATATTGGTATAGAGGGCACTACACAAAATATTTTTTTGTGAGATAATGAAAAACTAACTGTCAAATTTGAAAGAACGTACAATTTTAATGATCAAAATTGGTTCAGAAACGGCTGAAATATCCATAAACATATATTTGTTTAACAAATTCTTCGCCAGGGGATATTTTGACTTTTTAGAAAAAATTAGAAAAATGCTTAAAGACTTCTTTGAAAAAATGTGAATAGGCTTTTAGAAAGTTGTTAATGATATCTCTATTCAATCATTATTTTAACAAAACATTAAATGCACAATTTTGTATGAAAAATGGCTAAAACCAATGATTTTTTTTAGAGAGCGCCCTCTTGAGTTGTAACGGCTCTTTTTGAATGATACCGTAATGGTGCAGGTTTAGGTTACTATTAAAAGTTAAGTTTGACCAATACTCAAATATCCCTTTAAAGGGCCAGTCCCTCTTTTACAAATTTTTCAAAGAAAGAATCGCGATTTTCGCCAAAGAAATTTGGAATACGTATACATGTACGTATCTGGCTGTTTCTTGATCATTGTAAATTAAACTATTTTGGCTTTACATAACGGACTGCATAACGGACTGTAATGGTGCAGGTTTAGGTTACTATTAAAAGTTAAGTTTGACCAATACTCAAATATCCCTTTAAAGGAACAGTCCCTCTTTTACAAAACGTCTGAACAGTTTCCAGGTGAAGGATGGGGATGAATGAAACACACACACAAAAATCAGATCGAACAGCCCTATAATTTGGATTCTACAAATGGAAAACGAATGCGTCCCTCCATCAGACTATATATCGGTCAATAATATTACAACTATATTGTACTTATTATTTTAAAGGTATTGTGCAGCCGACATTTTTAAAGGTATGTCACGTACACAAATCTCAAAAATGAAGAATATGTAATTACATGTAGTCAGTTTAAGCGAGGTTTGGTTATTTTGCCTAGTGTGCGGTCATGCTATTCATATTTGTGCGCGGGTCACGTAGCTAGCGCGGGTCACGGAGGGGTCACGCATAGCGTTGTGGTACTTCCTGGAATCCGTGTACGAACTTCCTCACTGGGTGAATATACATATAATGAACAATTCAAATTGGACGACGGTTTATTAGTTTTAGGTCTATAGCTCCACGAAAAAGATTTCAAGCCCTAATTATTTCAGGCATGCTATTAAATGACATTTTCTTACAGATAAGACAATAACCTCGCAAGTTTTAAAATTTGGCTTGCAAAAGAGGGAATGTCCCTTTAATAGGAGGAGTTGCGATTTTGTTCATGTTGTTCAGACACGAGCCTTTGTAAAAAGGAATGCGTTGTCGCAACTATGTTGCAACTTAAGTGCGTGTACGAGGAAAAGATGACAAGGAAATAATTGAAACCTTTGAATCACCCCTCATGTGGGAGTTTGTGGGGCTGTATGTAACTGTATATAGAATAATGTTTACATATTGATAATCATGGAAAATGGCATCGCTGTTATGCTTTTTTCGTTCTTTATTTTTTATACTTTAAAATTTATAAGAAATAAATGTGTACAGATCCATTTTAGTATGTGCACATTTTTCTTTAATTTTTGTAGATTTCTTCTGTATATCATACATCATATTTGAAATCCGCCAAAACTTATGATGAAAACAATTATTTCTATTGTGTCCAGACTGTAACTAAACTTATATACATTGTTTAATAACTGATTTATATTGTGTTCGATTTGGAATCATAAATAGGTCGTATTTTTGGTTCGAATAATTATTCAATATCATGGTGTATATTTCCAATTATGTAAAGGCTTTATAAATATTTTCTAAAATTATCGAATATTTTCAGAACGGATTGTAATCAAACACGTTGTTTTCTTTTTAGAGTGTAACCGTAACATAAAATTATATGCATTTGTGAAATAACTTTTTTTTTAAATATCAGAATCAAGATAAAAATGCAACAATAGTCAAAACATTATACATGTACATAAAACAGTATACACAGATTTTAACAGAGTTAGTCTTACAAAGCCATAAAAAAAATAATTATATTTGTATGTTGCATATTAAATATATTGCAATCGTGAGGATAACCGGTTTCAGATTCATCAACACGATGGATAAACTGATTTATATTGTGTTTAATTTGGAATTGTTAATACAACATATTGGTCTAAATAGGCTTTGCGGTCATGAAGCAGTGATTTGTTTTTGGTTAAACAAAATAAGCGAAAATAAATACATGACCAACAAATATAGAAATAGTTACCGCGTAACGAACATACATGGGTGTACCGATTTATACTGGACATGCCGGATACAAGTAGCAGGTAGATGGCAGAATTATTGTATGAAGTTAATAATCTCAAAGTTCTCATCCTATAGCATAAAACAGATTACAAATGGCAACTGTACAAATAAACATGGCCCCAATGCAATAACTATATAAAAAGGTGATTTTTTCATCAACATGTGTATATTAATTAAAAAACAATGTAGGTATATGCCTCGTGTACATTTTATATTTTGCCTCAATAAAAGAATCATGCACAAAATGAATACATAGCAAAGTGTTACCATATTGTCACAATACTAATTAGTAATAGCAATTGTGTATGTGTTATACTGAAGGCTATACACGTGCCGCGGTTAGGAATCGAGCCCACGCGCCTCGAGTTGAAATACCAAAGTCTGAATTATTATACCAGAGAGATCCTATGTTGAACTTAAATTCCAGTTTGACTTAAAATCATGAAAATACATTGTTTGCTATGTGAAATACTTTATTTTGGTTAAAAGCGCAACTATTCTCATTTATCAAGGAGATAAACTATTCTCCATGTAAAATTAATTTAAAGTCAACAAAAGTTTGTTAAAAGGCCACAAATAGCTATCCATAACTTTAAGTCCAGCCTAAATTAAAGTTTTCCCCCAAGACACCACACGATCCCCCAAGTCCCCATCAAACGCCAGTGACAAATAATGGTCAGCGATGCTCGTAATGATCATCGTTCCTCATTGGGTTTGGTTGATAACATGTTTGCACTGGCTAGAATGCTCTCCGGGGAGTAAGCGAGACTACACGTCTAGTGTTGGATTGATTGTGGGTATGTATCCGATGATCATAATAATCCTTGCTTCTCAATGGGTTGTGTAAGCATGTGTGCACTGGCTGGAAAGCTCACTGGGGAGTAAGCGAGACTGCACGTCAAGTGTTGGATTAATTGTGGATATGTATATGATGGCTGAGTTAGTTCATTGATACACAGGGTATATGTACGGAAACAATGTACACGAACCTTTAAAGATAGTAAAAGTTCCCATAGTTTCTTTTTGAATCGCCCATCATTCTCATGTAGTACTTACAAGTTTTGAATTTCCAACGGCTATCGACGTTCTGTGCGAAACGCAATGATAATTGCACATCAGCTCCGCGGCTGACAACCTACATAGCTATAAGACCCTTTTGTAAAACAAGCCCCAGGTTACAAAGGTTCATTTCACAATAATTACTCGTTTATTGCAGTGATTATTTGTTTATGACTGTTTGCTGGTCAGATTCTTTTCCAAAGTTAACTTGGTAATTCCATCGAACTTTGAAATACGCTTGAACATGTTTAATCAAATATTATACGGAGGTGTTCAGTCGGGCACATAAACACAATACGAGATGATTGATTTCATACAGAAGAGCACGTGATGTTTAGCGTGATTAGTTGCATACACATACATGGAAAATGCTAAAAAGGAACGATTCAATGCAGTAACCGAACTATTGATATCGATTCGAGATCATCGCGAAAATCAATTAAAATTATTGAAAATGTATGATATTTGTTATCATATCTTCAACAAACTTATACATTGATATGCAATGGTTTAAGGGATAGTTTCGTTTTGGTAAGACTGAACTTTAGCAACCATAACCTGCACAATAACATTACAAACTTATAGTAATAACTCCACCATGATCGGAAGGTATAGCAAATCACAAACGACTAAGAAAAAGCATGTTAACATTAAAAAAGAGCCGTTACAACACAAGAGGGCGCTCTTTAAAACGAATTGGTTTCAACCATTTCCATACAAAATTGTGCATCAGATGTTTTGTTAAAATATTGATTAAATAGAGAGTATTCGAAAAAAAAGAAGCTCCCTCTAAACCAAACTGAACTACCCCTTTAATGTAGCAATTTAAAGACATATTTTTATCATATTTTTTGATTCATCACTTTTATTAAATATATCAATGTCAACGAAGGAAAGCAAAATAAAACAATCGAAAGGTGGATACGCATTTTTTTATTTTATAGAAAACTATATCTTATACAGGAATTAAGCAGGCCGCCGTTCCTCTCTTTTGCGAAATAAATCAATTAAATTCAGGGACATGTACGTGGAACTTAATACTAAAAGAATTGTTGAAATTTAATGATGAAAATAGTTATCAACCTTTTCAACACTCTCAAACATTCACAAGCAGTATACTTATTGATTCCGCTGAATGTGAAATATTGAAACATTCAGCACACACATTTATTTTATTTGTGTCGAATTATTTTTTTTGTAGATGGATGAATTTTTGTATTTAAATTAGGATGTATCATGGTATAAAATCGTTAATCCATCATTCTTCTCCATTCTATTCTTAATATATGTATCATTGCTTTTGTTTTCTCATGTTATCTAATTGAAAGACAATCACCATGTTACAACAGAACTCCGATTAAATCTCATTGTCATTTACGAAAGTAAATGTAAAATTGGATTTTTGGGCATCAAGTACGAACACGAAATACAAGAACGTAAATGAAGGGTCTGCAGTTGGAAGATTAATTAAAATAATGATCGTTAAGATCTTGTTTAATTTCAAGATGTAGGCTACATTTTGCATTTATTCCAATAAACGGTACTTCCAAGTTCCACTATTCTCAAAATGTCACTCTTAATGTATTTTCTTTTATATAAGACAATTATCTCGCATCCTTTGAAATAGGTTTACAAAATGAGGACTTCATCTTTCAAGGAACATTACCGGGAGCTTTACATATTCATAAAGAGGCCTAAAAATATTAATAGATCCAAACTTCTACTTTGAATACCTCATATTATAGTATGTATACGAATATTACGGCGCTACTCTAAAATGAGATAATATTGGAATTAAGAACGGATAGTGGATTGTTACTAGCTTGTCTTTTCTTGTCATAAAGATAGCACTTAAAGGACTATATCTGTATTTAAGTGTACACATGCAATACGCTGTATGATCTTCATATGTATTGTATATTTTAAACATTGTGAGCAATTAATTTCTTCATTATGATATGTTCCACCTCTTTAGGAAGTATTTATAGTGAAAATCCCCCGTGACTGTATCCGTCAGTCACTACTTACTTATTTACTGATCAGATAAGCACAACACAGTGGAATGCACATTTTATCCAAGTTCAACCATCATTATGACAAGATAGGCACTGGTAAAATATTGAATCATGTAGTACATGCTATGTTCTTTTACTAATTTTGCCTTGTGTACATCTCCTGAAATAGCTGATCCGTGATTAACATAATACAACATGGACAAATTTACTCTAGATAATTTCTAGAAATGGGGCCTAGCAAAATGAACGAACAAATGTCCCAAAATTTAAAAAAATTAACGAAGATAACAACGTCAAATAGTTTACACACATTTGGTGTATACAATTATACTGATAACCTTAGGTCAGCTTCAGTGGCGTACCCCGGATTTGTTCAGGGGGGGGGGGGGGGTTATTTCGTTAGAACAAAATTCTGTCAGGGAGGGGGGATAGTCGTAGACATTTTTCGAAGCCGAGACCTAAAATTTTCGACATTTTCGAGGCCGAGACCGGGGTTCTTCGCACTTTTGGAGGCCGAGACCATCGAAAATGACTGCTAAAATGTGGTCTCGAGACCGGTTAAAATTTGATAAAGGGGGGGGGGGGGGTGCGGTTAAAACCCCCCAAAGCAGTCATTTTTTGGTCAACAATTTTTTGGTCAGCAATTCAGCATGCATTTGCATGTCAGGGAACCTTTAATGTATGAAATTATGATGGTGCTCTAATTGAACTTTCTTTTAAATACATTTCTGTTTATTTTGCACGGCCATTTGTTTTATAACTGTTTGTATGTCATATTATTTTTTTTATAACCCATTAATATCTAACACGAAAACAAATATTTAATTTTATTTTGAATACCCTCGTGCGATCATATAGTTAGTTTAAGGGTGCAAACACATTAAAATGAATTAAATCAGTTATTGAATGATAAAGAAAACAACTGTCATGCATCAAGCAGTCATTACTCCCTCCCCCTCCCCTGCCCACCGCCTCTCCTTTAAATGCGCGCGTAACCAGGGTAACGGTTAGCCTCATTTGAACAGAAGCATATATGATTGGCTATAAATAACAATCTTGAGCTATACAATCGACAATTAGAATTGTCAAATATTTGATATTACCAGAATGAGTACAACAAATTCTAAGAATATTTACTAGGTTTACCTTTCCTGACATAATGATATCTCTTAACGATTAATTAGCCAATAAAATGTAATGCAAATATTATGGTGCTCTCTTTATCTGCCTTATATTACATATAATGTTGTGTTTATATTGCATGGTCTTACTTTGTATTACTTTCTATATGACGCATTTTCTATCAAGCCCTTTAACAATACAATTTAAATAGAGTCAAGCACAAAATAAACATGTATGGGAAAAAACGAATTCCACATAGCGCTAGGATCAAAATTCGAAACATTATTACAGTTAATAATGCATGCAATAAAATGACCTAAATAGCTTGAAACAGGCCTATAAAACGCTGTGCAAATAAGAGAAATCTGTGCATGGATACAAACTTGTCTAATTGGTATAATTTCACACCCATCAGGGTGCATGAAAATGCATGCATGAAAAATAAAAATAAATAAAAACAATGCCGTTAGAACAGTATAATACAAAGAAAGAGGGTTCGAACCACATCTCTGGTTCGAAGATACGCCATCATGATATAGATTAGATACCTATCCCGCAATATTTTACACACTTTACTTCACAAACGTCCGTTACCGTAAGTCAATTAAGTTAATGTACCGTGTATTACTATACTAGTAGTTTAGCAACATGTGCGCGTGCATATGATAACCGATCTGCTGTAGGTACTAGTGATGTTCGTTCTGTTGTTTATACGGTATGTCTGGAGTCTTGACTAGTCTGCATTAGGGGCAGATTTGTGTAAATATTATTATGTTTGAACTGTTACAAACATCTGATGAGAGCATTGACATTTTAGTCTTTGTTTTTTCGAATCATCAAATTTTAACTCGGATTCTAAATTTCCTATGGCATGACGTGCACCAAATTGCTCCATTTAAAGTATATAAATGCAAAATATTACCCGTGGGAGGGGATACCCCCTCCCAAACCCTCCCCCTCTGGCTCTGTCCCAGCCCTCGGTCGCTTCGCTCCCTCGGGAGCGAAGCATTTCAATTCATTTATATGCCGATGATACTCAGTTGTATCTTCCTTTTAATCCTAGTGACTCAAATAGTGAACTGTCAGCCAAACGTCGACTTGAAGCTTGTATATCTGATATGGCATCTTAGATGGTTGTGAATAAGTTAAAATTAAATGGTTGTAAATCAGAGTTTCTTGTTATCTCTTCAAAGTATCAGAAACCTATGATTCATACTCAGAGTATTACTATTGGCAGTGAACAAATTAGGGCATCATCTTCTGTCCGTAACCTCGGTGTTATATTTGATAAGAATATGTCAATGGAATCCCATGTACAACAAATGTGTAAGTCTGTGTATTATAGTATATATAATGTCAATTGCATTAGAAAGATTCTTGATGATAAGTCTGCCTCTATGCTTATACATGCCTTTGTTATTTCAAAATTAGACATTGGCAATTCTCTTTTGTATAATATACCATTATATTTGTTGGATAAATTGCAACTTGCTTTGAATTCTGCAGCTAGGATCCTATCTAGAACTTCAAAGTACGATCATATAACTCCTGTGCTACAAACTTTACATTGGCTACCTATTCGCCAGCGTATTGAATTTAAGATACTGCTTCAAACTTGGAAGATACTTCATGGTGTGGCACCTTGTTACTTAAATGAGTTAGTCCGGTCATATGTACCACAACGTAACCTCCGCTCCTCAAATAGATTGTTACTAGAAACTCAAAAAACACGCGTTACTTATGGAAAAAGAGCATTTTTTGCATCAGCTCCGGATTTATGGAATAGATTACCCTTAGAATAAAAAAAAATAGACTCGTTAGAAGTGTTTAAAAGTAAATTAAAATCATACTTGTTTAGTGTAGCTTATTAATATATTAGTTGCTTGTATTGGTATTTGTGCTTGTTTAAGTTTTCCCTCTGTATTTTTATTCTTCTTTCCTTTGTTATGCGCCTCGGAATAGGCTACCTAGATAGATGGCGCTTTATAAATGCTTGATATTATTATTATTATGTTATTGGATCATACATAATGTGGCATATGGTTTATGTTGGAACAATAATATTTGTGTGTGTGTGTGTGTGTGTGTGTGTGTTGAGGTGCATATTTATTAGTGTGTCAATTATTTGTTTTCTTCATGAAAAATATATTAAAACTTTCTGGTCGATCAAATCATTTAACACGCTTTCTCAGATACAGTTAATCTTAAGCCCGAAGATCCTATCTAGGTATGCACCAGATTGCACAATTTCAAGTCCGAAAATGCAAAATCTCCCTACCGTGGGAGGGGGGACACCCCCCTCCCACAACCTCCCCCCGCTCAGTCGCCTCGCTCCCTCGCAATGTCTAATGCCTGGAGCAGACAGAGCCGACTCGACCCGATCCGACTGGTTTTCAGCCTGATTAACTCCGGTTTCCCCAGTCAAGTGCTAGTCGGAGGTCATTCGAGGCCGTTACGGTATGCAACATGTTGGATCGGCTCCGACTGAGCAAAACTGACTCTAGCCTGAGTGAATACCAGTCGGATCGGGTCGAGTCGGCTCTGTCTGCGCCGGGCTTTACTCTCACCTCTGGCACAAAGTTGGCAACCCTGAGATGGTGATTGAACATGTAAGGGAGGGGCTTTCCCATAATGGTTAAAACATTTCAGCTACCTCCAACAGTTGAAAAGTAAAATTATATATTGTGCCCCCCACGAAAATGTAAGGCCCCCACAGTGCCCCCCCCCCCCCCCACGCTGAAAAATCCTAGCTACGCCGCTGCCACCAATGTCAATAATCTATTAATTTCCAATGTGTTTACAATATCATTTAATTGTAGTGATGCTGCTATGGATGAGCGAGATTAGCGCAGCCAATTAAAATGAATGGTTATTATAGTTGTGTTATCTTTCGAATAACTTCTTGGAAGAATCTGGAAATCTGCTCGCTGTCGTCAGTTGCATTTCTGGAGATCTTTCAGAATGGACGAGTTTCGTTGGATCTTAATTGTGCTCTGCACTCTTTCGGTATGTAACAAACTCTAATTTCGATATTAAAATTTTTTTAAATTAAAGTTAATGATGGTAACTGATATATCTTAGCATATGATGTCAAACAATAGTAATATTTTATTTGCAAATACTTTGCAAAACTAACGGGGAATTAAATACCCACTGACTAACGAATGATAATGAGAAATGAGAAAACTCATAGATTTGACAGTTTCGAAGTAAACAACGCATATTATGTTATACCCCGTATATATAAAGTCAAGTATTTATGTCAGATCAATTACCTTATGCCCAATTATTGTTTCATCCACGGCCCACGGATTTTGACAACAATCGAAAAGCATCCCAAGAATGCTTTTCAAAATCAATTTGATTTATTTTTTAACCAGTAAAACAAATAAAAAGGCACAAGATAAATAAAAAAGCTCCAAGTGATTTTGATTCAATTTTACAAAGGTTTTGGACAGCTAATGGACTGCGCCTGAAATGACCTTCATTTTGTTGGTTAGATTGGTTTCAGGTCGAATTGACAGTTACAGCTTAACAAATTATTACTGTTCGAAATTTGTCTAACAGGCTGGTGTCCCCGATCCAGTGATGGGCCGTGGAAGGTTGGATATTAGGTTCGACTATTTCTCCGGCTCGAACCGCATGGACGACGGGCGTTGCTGTGATCCGTTTTGTGGAAACTGCGATGCTATCTTCAGAGTTGTGCTGTAGTAAGTCGGGTATTTTGAAAACCGGTTAAGCGACGGCAAAAACCGGTTAACAGAACGGGTAACCGATTTTTTGCAATCCGGAATTTCGGCGGTCGTACGTCTAAGAAAAGGAACATACGACTCACTGGTATTGTTCTCCTTTCATGAGAAAGTTACCCTTATAATTCCTCGACTTCGCGCGGGATGAAAACATGCACAATCAAAAGATCAGAAAAATAACGAAAATGAAAGATTCTTACGATCGAACCTACGGTAGACCATCTGTTAATGGGCTGTTAATTTACTATGCGCTGACAATATCGGAATTTGTTTACCGACAACTCGCTCGAAATTGCGCAAGTGAAAGAAATGAATAGCTAAATTTCGCTGCCAAATTGCGAACTGCATAGACTACGTGTATTATACGCATTCACACGTAATCACGCAGACTAGAAATTAGCAACGATCGAAAACGAGGTGATTTTTACTTGCTAGAATTGCTACGCAACTTCAACACTGCTTATCAAACGACTCGCCACTGCGTAACTGAGGTAATTCTGAATATTCTGTAACTATATTTCGTAATTGAAAAAGAGCAGAGAAAATGGGATTCCAACGGGATTCCAACGGGACCTCCGGATTGCTAGACCGGTGCTCTTACCGACTGAGCTATATTTCCGTAAATATTGTTATATAAATCCATCAAAGCAGCGACGTTTGTTATATTATTGTCAGAAACAGATGAATTTAAGCGTAAAGCACTGCATTTTTGTGAGTGTGTGCAGGCCCCCCACATTCTGAAAGGTCCACTTTTTGCTGGTCTCGGGTCCACTTTTTACCGGTCTTTCAAGAGTCCACTTTTTACCGGTCTCGAGTCCACTTTTTCTTGGTCTCGACCATATTAACCGGCTTACGTGACTCTCAGCCTGTGGTCTCGGCCTCGAAATTTTTTGGCAAGTGGTCTCGGTCCCGTTTTTGTAAATTTCGTACCTCCCCATGAAAAATCCTGGCTACGGGCCTGGTGTGTGGAGCTCATGATAGTCATAACATCGTTCTCTCTGCTCTCGCCTCGCTCATGCATGTGTGCCTTGCATGCACTTGGCATATTAGTTCCGACTGGGAACGTTTTATACCGCGAGGAGCCCACTATAATCATCCATTCCACTATCGCTACATGCCCACTAAATGCGCAATGCCCTCTGATCGCGATACCCGGAAAAAATGAAGATTACGTACGTGCGCATATTGCCATATGCGCACGGGGGCCGAGAATGAACGCGCGGTGCGGAAGAAACCAGCATACGAACAACGCTAAGGCAGTTAGCTATTGGCATATCGACCGCGTTGCATGGTGATACTCGATCGAGCGAAGCCGCCGCGTGCTCTAGCTGTGCGGGTGCTTGCAATTAGAACAAATATGGTGCCAACATTTTTTTTAAACGTCAGTTTAACATTTTATTATACCGCCTTTCCCATAAATAAGCATGACCAAAACATTAAGTGATAATCTTGATTTCACCACGGCACCGACGGTTTACCGAAACCGTGAAAATTAAAACGGTTTTGGCGTAGCGGTTGGTTAACCGTAGGGTAACCGTTTCACTACAGCATACTTTAGAGTTTACATTACATCTTCAAGGTATTATTAGCAGATTTGCTTCTTTTAATACGTCAATATCGTGAATATAGAAACATATTATTGTACACGTCTACCTACATACCTAAACATGTGTTTGATGTCCTTATCTGACTCGGGATCAATCTTTGTGCTTATTCATCGCCTTACTGGCATAAGACTGCTCTCAATGGGCATTCACATTTTCTTTTTGTTTGGCGATTCGTAGAAATTACCCAACACTTCGTAAAAATTACTCAATATGTCGTAGACATTACCTAATATATACGTGATAGATCTTTGTAAGCCAGCGGGGGAGGGGGGGGGGGGGGGGAGGGGGGGGGGGGTACTTGTACAGGGGTTGGTGTTCGGATACGATCATGACGATGCCTAGCTATAAGATTATAAGATCTTCACATTTTGAATATGTCTTCTCTTTTGCTCTTCCTGGACAGTGGAGGTGGTAGCAGTTACTACTTTCGTACGACTCCCAATTCGAATGATGACATACCAATCTATTTCGGATCTGACTTTGGTGGCATATCGAACCCCATTCGACTTAATTTTGACGAGTTTCCGGTGAGTGCTAGCTTAACCCTAAAAAAGACTGGGCTATTTCGAACCTTTACAAAAATGTGGGGGGGGGGGGGGGGGGGCTCCCCCCCCCCCCCCTAAGATCTCGGCAACCGAAACTCCGATGGACTACAAATTCGGCATGGTGATAGATGTCCATGAAATCTACAATATTGGATAGTTAATTTTTTTTAAAATTAGAATATGCTAATTAGAGCTAATTAAATATGCAAACAATTATTTCTTTATTACTATTATTATTATTATTAGGCATTTAGCAACGCTATTCATAGTAAACTTATTTCTTCCAAATTTGGCATGGTGATAGATGTCCATGAGCTCTACAATACTGCATTGTTGAACTTTGTATTCAAATTTTAATATGCTAATTAGAGCTAATTAATTATGCAAAAATTGTATTTTTGTTTTTTTGTTTTTGTATTTTTCTTTATATATGGTGATTCTTATGAAACACAACTGTGTTCCTGGTATAATATACATGCTAAGATATCACAATCCCTGATAAAACAACAGGATAATCATGACAATTGATTTAGTTTAACCTTTGTCTATGTTTGTCTTTGTTTTTATCTTTTTTTTGTTTTTCTTTGTATCATTCTTTATATTATTTTATGCAAATGAGAATGCAATAAGTTGTATTCACCATGTGAAATGGGAATACAAACAGTGCATGTGAAAAGATGGGCATAAAACTGCATTATAAAAGCTGCATCTAAAACTCTGTATGTTATATATGGAAGAATTGAAGAAAAAATTTGACTTTTCAGTCGCGATCGCAAAATGTTACATAACTCCAGGATTGTTGACCCGGTGTGCGCAAATTTGGTATCAAAAGTTGCGCGAGACTCCGAGGAAAAAAGTCATGAAGTGGCACCGTAAAATATTTAAGCATTGCGAAGTAATCGCGAAAATAGAGGAGGGGGGTGGGGGGGGGGGGGGGGGGGGCTAAATCAGGCCCCCCAGTCTTTTTAGGGTTAATTCATGAGCGTATTTCTATTTGTAGTAGAGGGCCAAGTTCGACAACATATTCTTTATATTAAATAATTTGCCTTATCCCAACATAAATAAACACCGAATGTTCAGTGCGTGTTTGAGCCGCTGTGAAAAAATATCACAGGCGGACTCGGGTAGGAATCGAACCCACAACCTCCTGATTGCTAGACAGGCGTCATACCACTAGACCACCGAGATTGCCCGATGGTTATGGCTGGTTCGATTCACAACATAGCAGTAGGTACTGCGTTAATTTATCAATGAATGATTCTTAGGTTGGGTAATTTGATTATATTAAATAATTTGCCTTATCCCAACATAAATAAACACCGAATGTTCAGTGCGTGTTTGAGCTGCTGTGAAAAAATTATCACAGGCGGACTCGGGTAGGAATCGAACCCACAACCTCCTGATTGCTAGACAGGCGTCATACCACTAGACCACCGAGATTGCCCGATGGTTATGGCTGGTTCGATTCACATAATAGCAGTAGGTACTGCGTTAATTTATCAATGAATGATTCTTAGGTTGGGTAATTTGATTATATTCAATAATTTGCCTTATCCCAACATAAATAAACACCGAATGTTCAGTGCGTGTTTGAGCCGCTGTGAAAAGATATCACAGGCGGACTCGGGTAGGAATCGAACCCACAATCGGTGGTCTAGAGGTATGACGCCTGTCTAGCAATCACCCGACCATGCATGATGGCTTAGATTAGAGCGTTCGCCAGACATTTTTTATATTTGTTGGTCATGTATTTATTTTCGCTTATTTTTTTAAACCAAAAGTTGGTTACACTTCTGATATTTAACTCACACATGTTCATCTCTGACAATTTAACAAATCATTGCTTCACGACCGCAAAGCCCATTTAGACCAATATGTTGTATTAACAATTCCAAATGAAACACAATATAAATCAGTTTATCGATCGTGTTGATGAATCTGAAACGGGTTATCCTCCCGATTGCAATATATTATGCAACATACAAATATAATTACGTTTGTATGGCTTTGTAAGACTAACTCTGTTAAAATCTGTGTATACTGTTTTATGTATAATGTTTTGACTTTTGTTGCATTTTTATCTTGATTCGGAAATTTAAAAAATAACCAAACAAGTTATTGCACAAATGCATATAATTGTATGTTACGGTTACACTCTAAAAGGAAAACAACGTGTTTGATTACAATCCGTTTTGAAATAGTTGTGGGTCCCACATTAATTTTATTCGATAATTTTTTTTAATATTTATAAAGCCTTTACATAATTGGAAATATACACCATAATATTGAATAATTATTCTAACAAAAAATATGACCTATTTATGATTCCAAAGCGAACACAATATAAATCAGCTATTAAACAATGTTTATAAGTTTAGTTACAGTCTGGATACAATAGAAATAATTGTTTTTATCATAAGTTTTGGCGGATTTCAAATATGATGTATGATACAGAAGAAATCTGCAAAATTAAAGAAAAATGTGCACATACTAAAATGGATCTGTATACATTTATTTCTTATAGATTTTAAAGTACAAAATAAAGAACAAAAAAAGCATAACAGCGATGCCATTTTCCATGATTATCAATATGCAAACATTATTCTATATACAGTTACCTACAGCCCCACATACTCCCAAATGAGTGGTGATTCAAAGGTTTAAATTATTTCCTTGTCATCTTTTCCTCGTCTGAACTTGTCTGAACAACATGAACAAAATCTCAACTCCTCCTATTAAAGGGATAGTTGAGTATTGGTCAAACTTAACTGTAGTAACCAAAACCTGCACCATTACGGTTCAAAATAATAGTTATAACTACACCATGCTCGAGAAGTATACACAATTACAAACGACTAAGTAAAACCCCTGTTATCATTCAAAAAGAGCCGTTACAACTCAAGAGGGTGCTCTCTAAATAAATCATTGGTTTGAGCCATTTTTCATACAAAAGTGTGCATTTAATGTTTTGTTAAAATACAAATTTAATAGAGACAACTTTTTAAAAACCTATTCAAATTTTTTTCAAAGTAGTCTTTAAGTATGTTTCAACATTTTTCTAAAAAGTCAAAATATCCCCTGGCGAAGAATTTTTTTAACACAAATATGTTTATGGATATTTCAGCCGTTTCTGAACCGATTTTGATCAAATCAAGTTTATTCTGTCATTAAAATGTTATGTTCTTTCAAATTTGACAGTCAGTTTTTCATTATCTCAGAAAAAAATATTTTGTGAAGTGCCCTCTATACCAATACTCAACTATCCCTTTAAAGGGATATTACAATTCTGGTTTAGAGGGCGTTTCAAAAAAAAAATTTGTGAGGAAGAGGAAAACTAAGTGTTGGAATTGCAAGACCTCAATAATGTCTAAACAAGGCTGTTTTTTAAAATCAAAATTCGTTCAGAAACAGTCAAAATATAAAGTTACATATTCGAGTGGAATTTATGTGGGCCCACTTTTATCCGATTATGTAAGAAAAATATTGATGAAGCCTTTACATTTTTGAAAATATACACCATTATAATAAAATAATTATTAATTTTTTAACAACTCATATCCAAAATGTTTCTATACAAAACTGATAAATTCCAGGTGTCTGGAGGGCGCCTTCTTGCATTAACGGTTTTTTTTTTTTCTATGAAAACATTCTTCTTACTTATGGTATTGTCTTGGAATATTGGTTCGGATCTTCGTCTTTCTATACGATGGTCGCTCCAAAAGGCTATAATAACGTCCTTTTTGTATTTAAGTAACACGTTCATTTGCATAAGTACTAATTAATATTAAAAATTGTTCAAATGTATGCAAGAATCAACATATCAGTCTGTTATGTAGAGCCAAAATAGTTTAATTCACAATGATTAAGAAACAGCCAGATACGTATACCATGTATACGTATTCCAAATTTCCTTGGCGAAAATCGCGATTCTTTCTTTGAAAATGGTTCTAAATTTCACTTTCACTTTCCGGTTTGGTTTCTGGGGTATTTCTGTCGTTTAATTCCACTTCTTCCACGTCTTCAACGACCAAATCTCCCTTCTCCTGCACATCCGGCGAGGCTGACACTCTGCGCAATTTTCTGTGAGAAAATCAACACAAAATATAACATTTTTAAAAGTAATTAGAATACAAGTATTACCAAAATATGAATGCTTGGGAAATAAAATCCACATTTTATTTGCAATTTAGTAGCAATTTGTATTCAAGTGTTTCTAGTATTTGTTCGTACTACATAGCTACCTTCAATGTATGTTACAACATCAAATAACAAAAATAGATGCGGAGATCAAAGATTGAAGAAGAAAAAAAGGAAGACAAATAACATAAATGAAGAAAAACAAGAACAAGAAGAACAAGAAAAACAAGAAGAATAAGAACAAGAAAAACAAGAAGAATAAGAAAAGAAGAAGAACAAGAAGAACCTGAATAAGAAAGAGAAAATGGAAAGATAAGGAAAAGAACAAAATGGATGACAATGGATGGTAATGATGATGTTGATAATGATGATTGTGACAAACAGTGGCGTAGCTACGGGGGGAGGGGGGGGGGGGGCGCACGGGGTGCACGGTGCCCCCCCCCCCCCCCAATCATTTGGGGAAAACAATAGAAAGGGGACATTTTTTGGAAAAAACTAAGAAATACATAAGGTGTGCTCCCCCAAATATTTGTGCGTGCCCCCCACCAATCAGTCCGACCACGCTACGCCATTGGTGACAAAGTCTACAACATTGAAGTTATTGGAACAAAAACAAATAAGAGGAAGACTTACAAATTAACACAAAAAGAAAAGAACAACCAAGAGATAATTAGGAATAAGAAATTTAGGATCATGAAGAAGATGTATCATTATGATGAAACTGGTAATGATAATGACAAGACGACAATGATGGAGATAAAGGAGAAAGAAGAACAAAGCGGAAGTCGAGAGGACATTTACCTCTTATCAGTCAGCTTCACCATGATGATTCCTCCCACAACTGACAGGCAGAGGGCGCTCGTTAAACCAATTAGAATCCAGTACCAGTTTTCGAGTAGGGAGTTCTGTTTGGAGAGAATGAGATTAATACTAATTAAACTTCTATTTCATTAACGTTGCAAGACTTGCAATATTAATTATAGCATTGTATACCAAATATAAGTTCAGGTCCGAGTATTGCAAATTGAGAACAGCATGTTGTTGAGATTTAAAAATAAAATTCTGTCAAATTCAACGATATTTTGAAAAGATCGTCCCTTTCGCCTGTCAGTACATCACCATTGACTAAGACAGGCGACATAATCGATTTGTGTTTTTATTTGTATTGTCATAACTGTTGTGGTGATTATAATTCGCATTGTTGAGAGGTCTTAGTAACAATGTCCAAATCTTCCAAATTTACTTGGAACTCAAGTGGATCTCTCGGTCGTAATCATTATTTCATGATATTAATAAAAGCACGTGACAGGTTTAGATCTTTCAATTTTTCATTTCGTTCAGAACATATTGACGATTGAAGTGTTCAGCTTTGAAATTGTCTACGGGATAATTTCATGCCGTGAACAAAGTAAGCACAATGAGTAAGTGAATAATATTTTGCTGGCTTGCAACGAATAGTCACGTTTCACGTATCACGTTTACTAGACCTAGACATACATCCACAAAAAGGTTAAAATGTCGACGAAAATGCCGGAACCCCTTATCAAATCATTTCAATCATTATGTTTATGATATTTCTGTGCATAATTCAGAGTAATCTGAAACGATAATATGCAGTTCTGTCATTTAGTAAATGTACAAACATACCATTTGCATTATTTATCTTGTTATAAGAATGATTCTAAAGACGTATCACGAGTGTCGTGTGTGAATTTTGACAAAATTGGTGACTTGCTGGTGAACGCTGCTATACGCAGCGGACCATTCACTCCGCATTACGCCAGACGTTGCCGCGATCTTAGTCTGCGCGTGGCCGTTAACGGCGCTGTATGTGCATGAATGTGAACATGAGTGAGTTAGTGATCATTGAGTTAAAGTGGCGCGGACAAGGCAAATAGAGGACGCTAGTCATATTACGCGCGCTACGCACGAGACGCACCGTCTGTACAAACTAATGGTATCCCCTTTTAGCAGCACGTTCGTTCTAGCCTAGTTGACTGTCATAGCGAGGCCCAATGCGGGCGGCTGAGTAATTTTTTCCCCGGCCCTCTATATGTCTTGTCCGCCCAACTTTAATACATTTATTTATGAAATAATCAATCAATCAATCAATCCATCAATCAATGAAATCATTTACATTGTGTGACATCCGAGCTAGCTACTCGTAGTTCATTGGTAGAGGTTTTCGATTGAATTTAAACCGATAGTTAGTTTCTTCTCAACGACAATTTACATTATTTTTAACACAAGCGCCAATTGACGTGAGCTTTATTGGATTGCATATAGTATATCAACAACCTGTTGTGTCGCGTAATCCAACACTTCGTAGATTTGTATGACCTGTTTTACGAACAGGTGCAAAACGTGAACGGGGACGTGATACGTGATACGTGACTATTTTGTTGCAAGCCTATTTTGCTCACGTCCCAGCCAAAAATCATCACATTTAAGTGAACGTGTCACACATAACGTCGTGGACATATCAGATCACTCAATTACACAATATATTAATCACCCATCACTTGTTGCACTTGCCAACAAAAATTACAAGATCCCTTTATTGTTACCGATTCCTTCTGATCCAGGTACACCACATCTCCGAGATACAAGGGGTATGCCATCGTCGCGATGTCCTCTTGGTTCAGACTGTTAACGTCGTCACCAACTTGCCCGGATGTTAGCACCGAGTCATCGACGTGTACAAGTATGGTCATCCTAGTGATGGGTAATCTAAAAGACACACGTACAAAATAAATCAAACTGAATGCGATTACAAAATCAATTCAGCTACACAAATTGACAGAGTTATATCTTGACTGTCAAATGCTAAAATACATTAACATTCGCTACTTGTACCTGATGTTCAAGTTAATTAATATCTGTTTACTAGTTGGTTTCTTTCGTTGGTAAGTAAGTTGGTTTGTTATGTTGGTTGGATGATTGAATGGTTCGGATGATTAGCTAGGCATGCTTGGTTGATTTACTTTTTTGCTTTCTTTTTTTATTGTTTGTTGCCTTGTTGGTTGCTGCATGGTTGATCAGTTGGTCGGTTTGCTGATTTTGTGCTACTTGGTCAATGGGTTGGTTTGGGCGGTAGCATGGTTTGTCTGTAAATGATTCTGTCATCATTAAAAAAAGAAAGTCAGTGTTTTCTGATCACATACATTATGCTATCTCCTATAAAGAATACCAACAGTCCTTTTCAGGACTACACCAACAGTCCTTTTTAGGACTACCATAGTCCTTTTCAGGACTCTTCATAGTCCTTTTCACGACTCTCCATAGCCCTTTTCAGGACTCTCCATAGTCCTTTTCAGGACACTCCATAGTCCTCTCCAGGACTCACTAATCCTCCTCTATTACATGGTGCAACCGCAAACCACGAATATTATTATGTTATCTGTGAAGGTACTTTTTAACATCACCATTCGAGATCGAATAAATTTACGTTTGCTACTTTTACGTGATGTTCAAGTTAATTAATATCAGTTTGATTGTTTGATTTGGTTCAGGTGGTTAGCTAGGCATGCTTCCTTGGTTTACTTTTTTGTTTGTTTTAGTGTGCTTGTAAGTTTGTTTCTGGGTTGGTTGGTTGCCTTGTTGGTTCCTGGCTGGTTGGTCAGTCGGTTGGTTTGCTGATTTTTTGTTGTTAGTCGGTTAATGGGTTGGCTTAGTAGGTAGCATGGTTGGTCAGTTAGTGATTCTGTCATCATTCTAGAAAAGGAAAGTTAGTGTTTTCTGATCACATACATTATGCTATCTCCTATAAAGAATACCAACAGTCCTTTTCAGGACTACACCAACAGTCCTTTTTAGGACTACCATAGTCCTTTTCAGGACTCTTCATAGTCCTTTTCACGACTCTCCATAGCCCTTTTCAGGACTCTCCATAGTCCTTTTCAGGACACTCCATAGTCCTCTCCAGGACTCACTAATCCTCCTCTATTACATGGTGCAACCGCAAACCACGAATATTATTATGTTATCTGTGAAGGTACTTTTTAACATCACCATTCGAGATCGAATAAATTTACGTTTGCTACCTTTACGTGATGTTCAAGTTAATTAATATCAGTTTGATTGTTTGATTTGGTTCAGGTGGTTAGCTAGGCATGCTTCCTTGGTTTACTTTTTTGTTTGTTTTAGTGTGCTTGTAAGTTTGTTTCTGGGTTGGTTGGTTGCCTTGTTGGTTGCTGGCTGGTTGGTCAGTCGGTTGGTTTGCTGATTTTTTGTTGTTAGTCGGTCAATGGGTTGGCTTAGTAGGTAGCATGGTTGGTCAGTTAGTGATTCTGTCATCATGCTAGAAAAGGAAAGTCAGTGTTTTCTGATCACATACATTATGTTATCTGTGAAGGTACTTTTTAACATCACCATTCGAGAGAGACACGGCCAATTTTCAAAGAGGTTTTAATCCAATGTCTTACCCATCAGCGGTTTCATATCCAGTCTGTGTTTCGACAACTGTGACCTCAACATCTAAGTCGGGATACATGCTGGAGAATAGGACAGCCATCTCCTCTTCGAAGGTTTCGATGTCGACGTCGTTGCCGTGGACGTAGACTGTGTATCCACTGAGCTCAAGATATTTGGACATGTGTTTAGAAAGAGATATGCATCATTCTATAATGTTACAATGTGCAATATTCAACATGCTTAGCGTGTATATCTAAAATATATCTGTGGTCTGCACTAAGAGACACAGTGTGTTCACACTGTGTTTACGCTGTAGCACACTGTGTTCTTTCGGGTAGAGAATGACAGGGAACCGGGGACGTTCGGTTCGGTCTGGCGACCGTTCTAACCGCTAAGCCATCATGCATGTTCGGGGGATTATGAATTCATGAAAACGGGGCACGAAGTACGTGTATGACCCACAAACACTTTATAATATGAATGGATGTATTACTTATTACGCATGATTCTCATGTGAATCCCTTCTGGATACGAAAGAAGACCCAGGAAACAGCGGTTGCTCGGGACTAATGCCCCAATATCGTTGACCGACGAATCTGACAAGGCAGGGACAAATAACCAATGGTAATCGGTTGCTCGGCAGCAGTTGCAATGTATTAAAACACATAGTTTAAGTATCTAGAATCAACATGATCGAAAAGTTTACCAAATTCGCTGAGTGTGCGTCTGTATTAGCAATAACAGAGGACTCCATAAACATCGGATGTTGGGTAGCAGTGGCAATGTATACAAACAAAATTATGATTTTTAATACCTGAAATTGAAGTGCTTACCGATTTCGCTGACACCGATTGCAATTTCCCAATAGCAGCAACAGAGAACCCCAAATGATATCGGTTGCTCGGGAACAGTTACGATGTATCAAAGGAAAATATAATTTTCAATGACTAGAATGAAAAGTGTTAATCCCATTTAAAACACAGAATTCTCCGTAGAATCACTCTTCATGGGATTTAGCAGTAATAGAAACCCAATGAAAGTAGATTTCTCTGCAACAGTTACAATCACTATGCGACCGCGAAATGTAATGTTTAATCATGGGTAGGATCAAAATATTGCTTACCGATTACGCAGAATTCGCCGATGAATACATTTTGGCAATGACAACCGACCCCGGAACCATCTGAAGCCTTGGAACAGGTTCCTTCATTCCTGCAGGGATTGGACAAGCACGGGTCTTCGGTCACCTTGCTGCAGGATTCCCAGGTGTAACCCTCGTGGCAGACGCACGTGTAGGAGCCAGGTGTGTTCTTGCAGGTCGAATGCTCGGGACAACCACCGTTATCATCGAGGCATTCATCGACGTCTTCGTCGCATAAAGGACCAGACATGCCAGGTGGGCACACACATTGGAACGCATCTAGGAGGTCATCGCAGGTCGCGTCTCCGAAACAAGGGTCACTCTGGCACTCACTAAAGTTCTCGTCGCATTGTACACCAACCATCCCAGGGGGGCACAAACATCGGAACGAATCGACTTCCCTAGTGTAACCCTCATGGCAGACGCATGTGTAAGACCCGAGTGTGTTCTCGCAGGTCGAATGCTCGGGACACCCACCTTCATCATCCAGGCACTCGTCGACGTCTTCCTCGCATTCCAGTATGTCCGTTCCGTTGAAGCAAATGCAGATTATTCCTTGTACGAATTCTACGCATGATGACTCGGTTGGACAGGTATCACCAGTATCCATACACCGACTGATCTCACGCTCGCAGTTTGCACCCAAAAATTGCGGAAGGCAGTCGCATGCATATTCATCAATGTAATCAGTACAGTTACCGGAGTTGAGACAAGGGGACGACGCGCATTCATCTATCTCAACCTCACATTCTGTGCCCTGGAACCCTGCATGACATCTACAAGAGTAGCCATTGACCATGTCGATGCATGTACCATTTTTCCAGCACGGCTGGCTCTCGCATTCATCGATCTCTTCGCTACAGGTGACGCCTGTGTATCCCGGGATACACTCACAAAAGAAGGCATCAATCTCATCGTAGCAATACGTGGCGTTCTCGCAAGGATCACTCGCGCACTCATCTAGTTCCAGTTCACAGTGAGTCCCGTTAAAGCCTGATAAGCACAGACACAAGTAACCATCTACCTGGTCCTGGCAGGTTGCGCTGTTCTGACACGGATCACTCGCACATTCGTATATATCAAGCTCGCAATGCGTCCTGTTGAAACCCGGTTGGCAAAAGCAGAAGAACCCGTCTATCTCGTCCTGACATGTCGCATTATTCTGGCACGGATCACTCGCACATTCGTCTACCTCAAGTTCGCAGTGAGTCCCGTTAAAGTCTGATGAACACACACACAAGTAACCATCTATCTGGTCCTGGCAGGTTGGGTTGTTCTGACAAGGATCACTCGCACATTCGTCTACCTCAAGTTCGCAGTGAGTCCCGTTAAAGCCTGATGAACACACACACAAGTAACCATCTATCTGGTCCTGGCAGGTTGGGTTGTTCTGACAAGGATCACTCGCACATTCGTTTATATCAAGTTCGCAGTGAGTCCCGTTAAAGCCTGACGAACACACACACAAGTAACCATCTATCTGGTCCTGACAGGTTGCGTTGTTCTGACATGGATCACTCACACATTCATATATATCAAGCTCGCAGTGCGTCCCGTTGAAACCCGGTTGGCAGAAGCATAAGTACTCGTCTATCCGGTCCTGACAAGTTGCATTATTCTGGCACGGGTCACTCGCACATTCGTCCATCTCAAGTTCGCAGTGAGTCCCGTTAAAGCCTGTTGAACACACACACAAGTAACCGTTTATCTGGTCCTGACAGGTTGCGTTGTTCTGACAAGGATCACTTGCACATTCGTAGATATCAAGCTCGCAGTGCGTCCCGTTCAAACCCGGTCGGCAGAAGCACAAGTACCCGTCTATCTGGTCCTGACATGTCGCATTATTCTGGCACGGATCACTCGCACATTCATCTACTTCAAGTTCGCAGTGAGTCCCATTAAAGCCACTCTGACACTCACATTCGTACCCATTGAGGACATCGACGCAAGTACTTCCGTTCTGACACGGAGAGCTTTCGCATTCATCTATGTCAATCTCACACACCGTTCCATTTAGACCAGGAACGCATTCGCCAGGGGCGTAGACAACGGGGGGGATGAGGGAGATGCATCCCCCACCTCACAAGGTGGGGGGGATGACATGTACAATCATCCCCCCCCAGGTTTTAGGGAAGGATATATTTGTTTGTGTGTTTCTATACGAGTGGAAAAGAAAACATTAGTTGTATGCATAGGCGTACCCAGGGGGGGGGGGGGGGGGGGGGGGGGGGGGAGGTTGGCGGTTCAACCCCCCCCCCTCCCCCTTTGACCTAAAAATGGCGGTAAGGGTGGATTTGAACCCCCCTTTTCACATTTTAGCTGGTCTCGAGACTACTTTTAAGCTGTCTTGACCGTCTAAAACCTGGTCTCGACCGACTAAAACGTGGTAACAACCAACTAAAACCCGATTTCAGTACAAAAAATTGACAAAGATCTCCGGTATCGGGTTCGAAAATGTTGAAAGTAATTTGTAATTTGTAATTTTCAGAATCGATCAAGTGCGGGTTGTGACGATATTAATATATCGATTATTAAAAAGGTTATTCAAATAATTTGTTTTCCATTGTGCAATATATTTAATTCTTCTTTGAACACTGGTATATTTCCGGATAAATTAAAGGTGGCAAAAGTAACGCCGGTTTATAAGAGTGGTCTGAGTTCAAGCCTTAACAATTATAGACCTATTTCAGTGTTACCTGTTTTTTCAAAGATTTTAGAAAAATGTATATATAATCGGCTTTTAAACTTCTTGGAAAAGTGTGATATTTTATCTAACACACAGTATGGTTTCAGAGCAGGGCACTCCACATCCTCTGCTATAATTGTTTTAGTTGCTAAAGTTTCTTTAGCCTTTAATTCTAAAAATGTATTACTTGGTTTGTTTCTTGATTTGAGTAAGGCTTTCGATACTTTAGATCACTCCATTTTGTTATATAAGTTACATAATTATGGTATTCGTGGTGTCCTTTTAAAATTATTTCAAAGTTACTTGTCAAATCGTAAACAATATGTTGTCATTAATAATCATAAATCTGATATGAGTGCAATTGAATGTGGAGTGCCCCAAGGCTCAATTCTTGGCCCACTTTTATTTCTTGTTTATATGAACGATATATGTAATGTCTCAAATAAGTTGCAATTTATTTTGTTTGCAGACGATACCAGTGTGTTTATGTCAGGTGACGATATTGATACTTTAATTTTGAATTTTAATTTTGAATTGTTTAAAATTAATCAATGGTTAATATTAAATAAATTGGTTCTTAATGTAAATAAAACTCGTTACATGTTTTTTACTCACAAGAAAATTGATTATGATAATGTTGTCATTTGTATGAATGATAAGATTATTCAACGTGCTGATTCATTTAAGTTTTTGGGTGTCTTGATCGATAGTAAGCTTGTTTGGCATGACCACATCGATACTGTCTGCAATAAACTTTCTAAATGTATTGGTATTTTAAATCGATTGAAATTTTTTCCACGAAATATTTTATTAATGATTTATAATGCAATTAATTCTCCATACCTCCATTATTGTAATACTACTTGGGCTAACAATTGTAATTATTCAATGATGAGATTGTTTCGTTTACAGAAGAAATCCGTAAGACTTGTATATCATGCCCACTACCTTGCCCATACCAAACCAATATGTTGTGATTTAAAATTATTGAATGTATTTGATCTTAATAATTTTAACATTGCTATATTTATGTATTTATGTTTTAAAGATTTGATTACATGTAGTCTTTCAAATTTGTTTCATCTTAATTCCGATAAGTATACATACAATATGCGAAATCAATTAACTTTTAGTTTACCGCGTGTAAATAATAATGTAGCCATGAACTCAATCTTTTTTAAAGGACCAAACATTTGGAATAAATTACCGATACATGTAAAACTAAGCCCCACTCTATCAGCTTTTAAACGGAGATATAGATTAATCTTGTTACAGTAAATGTTTTTTTTTATTTTTTCAGGTCAGGCCATTTTAAATTGTATATGTGTATGTTTTTTTTCTTTCTTTTTCATGTTGTATATGTCTATGTTATGTAGGTAGGTTTTAATTCAATTTTATATATTCGGTGGCAGCATTAATAAGGCTATTTTGCTTTTTCTAGCTGTCTCCTCATTCTCATAATTGTATTTATCTGTTGTTATAGTTTGTAAATTTTGATGTGATTTGTTAATGTTATTGTTTTTATGAGATTTGAAATAAATGATCAATTCAATTCAATTCAATATATATATATATATATATATATATATATATATTTATAATTACCACTAAATGTAATGTTACATTAAGGGATGCACACTACACTCTAAATTACAAGGATTTAAAATTAAATCTATTAGATTTACTTTTAAATCTTTCTTCGCCTGTGGTTAGGGACCAGCCGATCATGATTTAAAATAAATCTTTTGTTGGATTTAAAAAATATAAATCCAGATAGATTAAAAATGAAGCCCTTTTGGATTTGTTTTATGTTAATCTTATTAGGCCCCAGGCGAGTTCATGGCATCCTAATGAATTATTCATAATCAGTGATGCAGGCCACAATTTTCAGTTTTTAGTTTACTGTGCATGATACAATTACTAAATAAAGCGCTACTCACCAATTATCATGGCAAAAGAAAAAAGAGAAAAAAGACTAAGAGAGGATTCGAACCTGGGACACCGAGCGTGGAGGTCCACAGCGTGACCACTACGCTATGTAAATAGATGATGGAAAGAGTGGTCTCATTGTAATCATATCCTTAACTCTAACCAAAACCGTAATCCTAGTTAGGAATATTCATGAGTATAAAACTAAGAAAACTGAGCTTCAGAATACCGCAGTAGGTCACGTGTGAAATATCTCTGTTCTCATTCGTCAAATCTCCGATAACCTGGCATTATTTTCCAATCCTTTGATGGATTGAAAATCACACCTTGGCCTTCGATTAACAATTGCTTTCGCGCGACTTTTTAAGTCTCCATATATTTACAAATAATCTAAGTGTATTTATATTTGTTTTAATCCATGCTACGATTTAGATTTTAAATCCCTGTAATTTAGAGTGTACGAGGCTATTTTATATCTCAAAGGTATAAATATCTGGTAATTTTCCCCGTCATAAAAATAATTAATTTGTATCTGTTTGTCCATGACAATATGTTAAAAATATCATGTTTAATAATCAAATTTAGTTTCTCGAGACACATAATTCTTAATAATTGTTTGTGCATGGGATATTCAATACGCCTCTCTCTAATACCCGTCCATTGTTATTTGGGCATTTACACCCTTTAAAATGATTGTACAGTTTTGGACAAACATAATGTTAGTACCTAAAACTTGTAAGTTATCATTAAAATCTATTCAATGAGGCTTGTATGGAAGTTTCACCTATCAAGGGTTAAGTTACAGGGCTGTTTTCATACAAAACACCCGTTAATACAAGAGAGCACCCTCCAGGCACATCATATCAAGTTTCAACCAATATTTTATAAAAATAATGTATATGTGATGTTGCGTTAAGATAAGGTATATTTTCCAAAATGGGTAAGATTTTAAAATATTTCTTGGTCTCCCACATTTATTGAAATCGGATATACGACTTATGGACAATTCAGCTGTTTCTGAACCGATTTTGATCAAACATTGTTGATATTGTCTTTAAAATTATGTGCTCATTTAAATTGTTGGCACTTAGTTTTTCATTACCTCACAAAATAATTATTTCTCGATCATAAAATAGGGTTAAATTTTTTCAAATGTCCCTTTAGTATGAAGATAATTATCATTGAAATCTTTTATTTGAAAAGCGTTAGCAAACGCTTTTCAAATAAAGTACAATTGTCGTAGCTAAACACGTCCGGCCAGCGCGCGTGGGAAACCTTCCGCGACCCGACTATACTTTGAGCCGAGCACGCGCAAATTCCATGAATTCTGTACCGTCTGTAAATAGTACACGGGTGCGGATATCGTCAAGATCAAACGGATGATTATTACTGCAACAAATCTACGGTAGGCCATTAGTATTCGGTGATAAAATATGATCTCAATATTCGTTTTTTCACTAGGTAAACAGTGATCGTTTTCTTTCAAACTTTCACAAATCTTTCAATTGTATTTTACAATGATATTGATATAGGATTGAAGTCTCAAATGTCATTTTGTGCAATATCTGACACTTTACAGGTATCACTTTAACAGAGCGCAGTTATTACTAGGAAAACAATGCATGCATTCAACTTACTTCTAAGATAATTAATAACAATAACACGTTTTCTCTATTAAAGTCATCCATTAACTTTGCTAAGTTCAACACAAATCTTTTGAAGCCTTCACATTTCCCTTGTACCTGGCTTGTTGTTTGGCATACAGTAGCACTCTAAAATGGGTTTGGATTTTGCAGATGTCTCCCTAATTATGGAGATAGTTATGATTGAGTTAGAAGCGTTTCGGAACGCGTTTCAATTGTAGTAAAAGGCAATGGGCAGTATAGGTGATGAAATCTGATATCACTGTTTTCCCTTTTTCACGAAGTAAAGAATGTTCATTTTCTATGAAACTTTTAAACATTATTCAGAGTCATCTTCCAATAAAAATTGGTGTAATTATAGAAATCTCAAGTATCACTTTCGGAAGACTTTTTTAAAAGTTAATGAATCACTTTAATGTTTTTGATACATACCGACAGCGTGCAAAGCACGATTAGAAACCAACGAAACTCGTACATCCTTAATGAGAGAGAGGTTTGCAAATGAATAAAACGAGAAGTTGTCATTTGACGAGATCAAAATTTGTCTAAAAGAAGAATGGCAGAACTGTTTTTTGGGTTTTTTTTTGCGCTTGGAAATTTTTCCCGTCATTTTGTTTTACATTGTTTTACATTGCCCCCCCCCCCCCCGGCGCTTCACAGCTTGCACAACTTGCTTATTTTCCTATAGTATCTTCACTATTGTGTTGATGTGCTTATCAACTTAAAGTGACTAACTATATTCTGAATTTATAATTTGTTACATCGTATCTAAAGTGGATCAGTAGGAAATCAATTACTACTTGATGTGTGACAATTGTTTTCTTTATCATCCCATAATAGCAGATTAGGGTTTCGGTGATATTCAAAAAGAAATTGTAAGTTATAATTATCACATTATAAAGGTCTTACTGCATAACATGGTACAGGCATGTAACACCTGGTAAAGAGCGCGTTACATCATTAACAATTCTGTATAATTATGTTTGTCCATGCAAAAGTGTAAGAAGTAACCATATTTTATTTTCGAATAATTATAATGTCTCCAGAAACATTATTCTCCATATTTATTGATCGTGTGGATTATTAATAATAACTTTTCTATTATGTGTCAATTAATGTTAAGTAATGGAACCCTTTAATACTACCCTATTCGCACGAGGGTCCTCCATGTACACATTCAATATTGATTTTCGCGTTAAATGTTAATAAGCTAAAAGTGGCCGTGCAAACCAAATGCATGTTGACTTCTGTTCAACTGTATAAATGTACACATCAAATATTTGCGAACCCTTTGACCTAAATATGTTTTTTTTATTTATATTTTTTAAACATTTAAGCAATTATTTTTCTTCATGTTGCTAAGCCCCCACCTCTGAAAAGGCCTCTCTAGAGTAAAATGCTATTGTCCTCATTGTGCTAAGCACCGTCTCCTAAAAAAACCTCTTCAGAGTGAAGTGTATTATATCAAATCGATCAACTGAAAATATTTTGCGAGAAACATTTATCAAGTTAGCATCTTTCATAAATGATGACAGGTGTACATGGTAAAAGTCTCAAAAGGATATGAAAAAAAAGAATCGTCAGCTGAGTGAAAATGAAATGCATATCTTTGGTAATAATAAAACATTAAATGATAAATAATACAATAAGATTTTCTAGTCAATTTCGTAAGTTGGCCAAACGAATTAAATTTGCGTGCATTCAATTTCGCTGATTCTGTCACCGCAGCTTAATTGTGTTGTTCAAATTCGTTTCTTAGCATTTTAATTCATATAACGATTATTTGAAAACATTTTCTTTGTATTCCATTAAATAACGTGTTTCCATTTTGAAAAATTGTCATTCAAAAGCGAGAAAATGTGTGATTACGTAATACCGCCTTTCGTGAATTCCATTGGCGAAATTGAATACTAATAGCCTGCTTTTTAAAATTGAATGTTATAAGTGCTAAATCATTTGACCGAAAAGCTAAACAGAACGAAGGAAATACAATTTTGAATGACAGTTTTCAGCTTCAGCTTAATTTCGCGAATTTGAATGAACCGCTTATCAATACGAATGAAACATTTACGAAATTGGCCGGGAAAACCTATATTAAATGTTCATACTACTATTCAATTATAATTTATACTAGTTTTATATTCCTCCTTATATTGACACCCAACTCTAAGCGCGTTACAAATATAACATACAATCTATAACACAAGCTGAATCTGAACAGCGCAAATATATTTTAAAAATGCAAATTACTTTTAAAATGATTAAAAGAAATCATTATTAAAGTGATCCCCTAAGTATTTTAAATTCAAAACAAATCTTTTGAAGCTTTCACATTTCCCTTGCACATTGTGATTCGGCTTATGGGAGCAATATGCAACGGGCATTGATTTGTTAAATGTCTCCCTAACTATGAGGCACTTATGATCGAGTTAGAAGCGTTCCGGAACGCGTTTCAATTGTAGTCAAAATCAATGGGCAGTATAGGTGATGAAACCTGTTATCACTGTATTATCCTTTTTTCACGTAGTAAAAACATTTCCTTTTCTATAAAAAACTCTCAAACATTATTCAAAGGCATCTTCCAATGAAATTGGTATTAGTATAGAAATCTCCAATATCACTTTCTCAAGAATCTTAAAGGGGTAGTTCAGTTTTTGTATAGAGGGCGCTGCACGAAATAATATTTTGTGAAATAATGAAAAACTGAGTGTCAAATTTGAAAAAGCATAAATTTTAATGGCATAATAAACTTTATTTGATAAAAATCGGTTCAGAAACGGATAAAATATCAATAATTATATCCGATCGGTTCTTTGTAGCGAAGGGCGCGGGCGCGGGTTTTTTTGCGGGGGGGGGGGGGGGGGGCGGTGATCTTTTTTTTTCTTCATATTTTAGGGGCTCAATCAATGTGTTTAGGAAATTATTTCCCGTTATTTTTGTTTACATTGTTTATATTGCATTAGTTTGGCGGGCATAAGTTAAGATGCAAGTGCCACCCATACCTTGCCCCCCCCCCCCCCCCCCCCCCCCCGGCCAGCGTTTCGCAACTTGCATGACTTGGTTCTATTCCTATTGTGTTGATGTGCTTATCAGCTTAAAGTATTCCATGTAAAGTGTCAGATATTGCACAAAATGACATTTGAGACTTCAATCCTATATCAATATCATTGTAAAATACAATTAGAGGATATGTGAAAGTTTGGAAGAAAAACGTCCACTGTTTACCTAGTGAAAACAACGAATATTGAGTTCTCATTTTATCACCGAATATTGATGGCCTGCCGTAGATTTGTTGCAGTAATAATCGTCCGTTTGACGATATCCCTACCCGTGCATACAGACGGTACAGAATTTTCGCGCGCTCAGCTCAACGACTCGTCGTGCTGCCGAAGGTCTCGGCTACTCCGCAGACCAGAGTCCGTGATCGCGTGGCGCGCCGCCGGCCGCGGCCGGGCGTGTTCAACTACGGTAATTGTACGTTTTACCAAAAGCGTTAGCTAACGCTTTTGAAATTATGATTTTCAATGATAATTATCTTCATACTGAAGGGACATTTGAAAAAAATCTAACCCTATTTTATTCTTCTCTTACCATAAGCTAAACAACACGGCAGAAGAGAACCGAGGAAGCTCCAAGTAATTTTCGTGGAGTTAGACACTTTACATGGATCACTTTAAAGTGACTAACTATATTCTGAATTCATAATTTGTTACATCTTATCTAAAATGGATCAGTAGGAAATAAATTACTACTTGATGTGTGACAATTGTTTTCTTTATCATCCCATAATAGCAGATTAGGCTTTCGGTGATATTTAAAATGAAATTGTAAGTTATAATTACCACATTATAAAGGTCTTACTGCATAACATGGTACAGGCATGTAACACCTGGTAAAGAGCGTGTTACATCGTTAAAAATTCTGTATATGTTTGTCCATGCAAAAGTGAAAGAAGTTATTATATTTCATTTCCGAATAATTATAATGTCTGCAGAAACTTTATTCTCCATATTTATTGATCGTTTGGATTATTGATAATAACATTTCTATTATGTGTCAATTAATGTTAAGTAATGGAACCCTTTAATACTACCCTATTCGCACGAGGGTCCTCCATATACACATTCAATATTGGTTTTCGCGTTAAATGTTAATATTTTATATCTAATTGATTTCATGACAAATGTTTAAGTAATCTCATTTAGTCCATTTTGAAATAATTTCTTGTTAATAAGCTAAAAGTGGCCGTGCAAACCAAGTGCATGTTGACTTTTGTTCATCTGTTTAAATGTACACATCAAATATTTGCGAACCTTTTAACTTGAATATGTTTTTTGTATATTTTTTAAACATTTAAGCAATTATTTTCTTCATGTTGCTAAGCCCCCACCTCTGAAAAAACCTCTCCAGAGTAAAATGCTATTGTCCTCATTGTGCTAAGCCACATTTCCTAAAAAACCTATTTAGAGTGAAGTATATTATTGACTGGATATGACTTCATCAGTCAAGTTTTCTCAGTTACTAATAAGTAACATTCACCAAAGCTGAGTGCCCAATCACAATAGCATCATATGTTTGAATGCAATACCCACTCACACACTTTCAATTTCAATAGCAGATCCCATGTCAGTAAAGCTCAACTATCATTAGGACAGGAAATGCACTGCCTAAGTTATTGTATGGGAGCATGCAGTGCATGCTTTTGTGAGCATATGTTTTTGTTTCTTCCTTTTGTTCATCTCATGTTAGCAGACAAGTGATTGACAGACTATGTCACAACCAGTCAATCAAATAACTCACTCGGAAGAGTTTCTAGGAGTTGAGCTTAGCAACATAAAGACAAATAATTAATATAATGTTTTAAAATATACAAAACATATTAAGGTCAAATAGTTTACAGATATTAGATGTGTACACTTATACAGATGAACCGAAGTCAACATGCATTTGGTTTGCACTTTAAAGAGAAATATGACATACACACAGTAATAAAAGAAATTACCGTGCAATATAGACATAAAAGTATTTAGAAGAAAGTTCGTAGGGCACCATACATAATTTCATCCATAAAAGGTTTCCTTACATGCAAATGAATATAGACCTCTGTTATCTGTATAATTGTACACATTGTAAATATTTTTGCATATATTTCGTTAATGTTGCTAAGCCCCACCTCTAAAAAAAATATCCAGAGTAAAATTCCCCCTGTGACATCATCTGTCAATCACTGATTAGCTAAGATAGGTGAACAAAATACAAAAGTACTAAAAGATGCATGTTTCCATAGATTTGTAGTTGTTTCCCCAGGTATTTGCAATATATATCCCAGATTCAACATCCCAGACCTCCGTATAATATTTGATTAACGGGTATTTCAAAGTTGTATGTAATTACTCAGTTTACTTTGGAAAATAATCTGACCTACAAACAGTCATAAAGAGATTGACACTACAATAAAGGAGTAATTATTTTGAATTTAGATAAGAATGAACCTACTTAACCTGGGACTTGTTTTACGAAACGCTCTTAGTTACGTACAGTCCTGCCCACCACCCCCCCCCCCCCCCCCATCAATTCCTGGCACACTACTGGGTCAGTTGCTCCGGCCGCTACCTTACCAAGAATGGTCGACATGACGTATCATCCCCCCAATGCTGAGAAGAAATCGACGCCAATGCATATAAGTTGTTCTGAAATGTTTAAAAAAAGGCTCGTAAGTGCAGAATTCTGGACTATCGATAATTTCGCGGGCGATTCCGTAACCTTTGCTTCGGCCCCAAAACATTATATGATCTTATTTTAGGCTTAATGGCGCATTCAAATAAAAATTAAGTGGACATCTGTACGAAAACGCTTCATCGTTACTTTTCAATAACAACACATGAGCAACTATCAACCAAACTATAAGGTGCCTATTAAACTATCCTTTTCTAAGAAGATTTTGGAATTTTGTAAATTTAAGGACACCAAAGTCTCCAAACAATCAGATACAAATATTTAACTGCTGGGAAATCCATGGAAATAACCCTT